>JAXGGA010002374.1:0-124110 GCA_038373865.1 Uloborus plumipes | reverse complement strand
CGAATGCAATGATTTTAAGTTGTGCTTAATGAAGGAATATGCTATCTTTGCTGCTTACGGCAAAATCATAAAAAAAAAAAAAGAAACAATTTTCCTGTCTCATTTTTATCGTTCCGATCTTTTTCATGTGGAAATTGAGTAGTACATTGCGAAAATCCAAGTATTAAAAGTAATTTTATTTAAAAAAAATAACAAATGGGATCTTTCTACTCCTAATTAATTTTATTTATTTATGTATTGTTTATTGAACTTAATTTTACTTAACATTTTATATTTACTTTTTTTGTGTTTTTAAACATCAGATTAGTTGTGCAATTAATATTACCGATTGTACTAACTTTTGCCATTTCTATCGTTTTTCCTAGCACAAAACAGATAGTTCGTAGCCACCTAGTGACGTTATAAAAATATCGTCCAAATATTATAAGAAATTTTACTTGAAAAAATCAGTAGAAATTCTATTGCTCCATTTTTTTGCTTATTTTTTTTCTGCAGAAGATAAATCTTTCGTTTCTAAATGCCCATTCATATGATAAGCGTGCTGGACTTCAACAAGGGCTAGAATAATTAATGGCTTAGAGCTAACGAGAGTTAGTGAAACACGCAGTGATCATTGAGGGCTTTCATAGGCAATGTGTGTTGAGCTTTCAATCCGCATAGACAAATCAGATCAGCATAGACAAATTTATTAGTTAACGAAAGTTCAAAATGACCTTAAATTAGGGATTTGAAAACAATGAACGTAGAAATAAATCTTGCCAGAAGGATCTATTGGGGAGAAAAGTTCAGCTGATAACGAGAAAAAAGAAGAAACTATTGAGTAAGCAGTATGGATTTAATGCAATTGTGTTCGATTTTGTATTACAATAAAGACACAAAACATCTTCGAATTCCAACGGAATACTTCTGATCTGATGTTTGCAACCTAATGTATTATTTGTGCGGAGCTTTTCCTATCGTGAGCCACACGCGAGTTACGGATATTTCCACATGAAGTAAAAGAGGCGCGATGTATTATTGACCCCCCCCCCCGCTGAGCAGGTATTAAAAAAAATGTCATACTTCCGTCATTACTGAAAAAGGTGTAGCAAAGAAAAAAAACGGACAAGCGATTTTTGATATCACTTCATTAAAACTAAAAAAACAAGACAAACATATAGTACTACTTATCCTTTACTGGTAAATAAATTATATTGGTTTTAAAGTGGCTGCCTAATGCAGCGATGCAGAGGCACGAAAGCTAATTGAAATTTCCGTCTATAATAATCCCAAATGATCTCATTAGCACCAAAGCAATTGTTTTAAGTTTTTCAGCCCAAACTTTTTTTAATTTAAGGCAGACCCTGAACTAAAAAATGTTTCAAGCACTTTAATCCATACGATTAAGATCTGTCAAATAGGGTATCCATTTTACAAATTATATCATGTCCAGAAAAGGCGCCTTCTCTACTTTATGCCTGTTAGTGTTGTGAATGTATCCCGAGTAGGTGAAACGTCTATTTTACATTTTAAAAGATCTTTTTGGTCCACGGAACGGAAGTTCACTATCTTTTAATATATCTCAATGGTACACTTTTCTATTAATTTTGATGTCGTCGAAGCTTTGTACCAGTGAAAATAATTTCCCCCAGCGCTGATTTGTAGCCCATCTGAAAAGTTTTTAGTAGACGTAAAAGTTTGTTTTTTTTTTTTTAATTGAAAAGTTTTTGGAACATTTAAGGTTTCAGTCCGAGCTCTGTTTTTAGCCATTAGTAGCATTGATCAGGCTTATAATCACTTTTCAAAAAAGACCTTTCTCTTGGAAGCCCACAGATTATGCTGAACACGCTTTTTGATGACCTTACAAATAAGGATAGTGTTTTCTGTACATTTGTGTTCACTTTTGGACGTCGACCAACATTGCCAACCTCTTTAAAATGGCGGACACTATTTGCCAATGTGTATTAATCAAATGAACTCTCGCTTTCTGAGAAAAAAAAAACATTAAGTGAGAGATGCATTATAAAATATTTTCTACTTCAAGTACATGCTATGAAAAAAAGCAAGAGCACTCTCATTAAAAAACAGCTAGTTAACTTCTAATCAATGGTGCACACTTTGTCCGAAATTTTTTACAGCACTCTGTACTGCATGGCTGGTGAAAGCAAAACAATTTGCTTAATTGTTTTTCATTATTTATTTAATGTTTCAAATGTCGAAGGCAGGAGTTTATAGTACTTCTGCTTTTTAAATGCATATATATATATATATATATATATATATATATATAATAATCATCAATCTGGATTTAATAATGGCATTTAAAAAGAAATTGTATGCATGGTTGAAAAAAAAAAAAAACAGTAAAATGAAACTGCAATTTCGTAAGGCACAATGAAACTCTCCTATTTGAAGCTCCTCTATTACGTTCCATACATTTTTAACCCCCGACGCAACAAGGAAGTGGGCTATAAGTGTGACGTGTCTGTCGATCTGTGTATCTGTTTGTGGTATTTTAGCACCTAAGCGGATGGATCGATTTTGTATTTTTTTTTTCTTTTTTTTTTGTTTGCAAGTTGAGATGATCGAGATTGTTCTTAGCTATGTCTTCGGATGATAATAATTAAAAATATATTAATTAAAAACCTTTAAAACGTATTTCGCGATTTTTAAAGTGACTTGAAAATTAAAAACAAAAGTACCAAAAAGAATTGTTCTGTGTCTGATAGAATGTGTTTGGAGTTTTTATGCTGTATAGAATACAAATTAGAGCGTTTTTAGCAATTGCGGCGAATTCTTAAATTTACGCGATTGGAAACCGATGTCAGTGATAGCCGACGAGGAAAGAAAACTCAGTGATTTAAAATGTTTATCTGTCGCCAGTTTCTATTTTTTTACAATTAAAATACTTGTAATTGATTTTATAAGGATTTTGAAAGGATTTTCAATTTTCTCTCCTTATTTTGTTTTACGACTAGCAAATTTTACTAGTAACTATCCTCTTTCCTTTTTCATATTTACCATGTCCTCTCAAAAATAATTGAATATATATTTAATTTAAAGTGTTCTCTAACCAATGAAGTTTCTTTTTAACATGAAGTTGGCAATTAGGGTCAGTTTTTTTTTTAATTTTTAGTTGGATCTTAGTACTTGTTCTCGTTTTACATTGACTTCACTTTAGTTTTCATTCGTTAACCTATATACCTGTACACTTAGTATTTGAGCTTTTAGTTGGAAAATGTATTATTTCATTTAAAAGAAAACTATTTCCTCACCCTCATATTCCCTCATATGCCTAAAAAGCCCAGGTAAATATTACAAAAAAATGAATAAAAAGATGGGCGGGGCAGTAACGTTCATTATATTTTGTTCGATTCAAGTAAGCAAATGCTGATATTTTATTTATATATGTGAATATAGTAATGTCGTTTAAGCTAAAGTAACGTAGGGTATACAATCTTGTCTAAAGAAAGCTACTGTTGAACGGAATTATTCACTTTTTTTCCCCTCAAATTTCTGCACTTATGTGCAAAAAGTATAAATTTTAACTTATATTGTCTTTTGACTATTTAAATTCTAAAATTTTTCTTAATCCGAAAGTTACAATAGAATTTCTAGCTATTTAAATTGTTAAACTTTACGGGCAGACAAAGTAAAACAACGAGCGTTGCTGATCAATATAAAAGAAAAAAAACTAATTTCATCAATAACTGTCAAGTTAATGACACCGTTCAAAACAAAGTAATCAGGAAGCTGTAAACTTAGTTTAAGAAAAGAATACTGGAGCTATGCAGGGAAGCACTCATTTGAGCGGATCTTTTCTAATACATTATTGTTTATAAGAACGATCATAAAACCAGCGATCGGCAACAGCAAAGAAGCGACTTGTTTACAGGAGGAGCGAAATGGCAGATTCCTCCTCAACGCTAGAGGACAAGAGACTTTCCAGGAGATACGCTCGCGTAGTGATTAGCGCCGAGACTGAGGTTGCAGCACCCCTTCCTTCTTCCTCTTTCAAACATACTGGTCGTAATTAGTGTCTTCTCCTCCATTCCTCCAGCAAAGAGGGAGGGATGGTTAAACCAAGCAAAAGGCAGAAACCTTTAAACTGGAAATACCGTGAAAAGGCGCATTTATAATTCAAGCGACGCATTCATAATTAACGAAGAAAGCTTGTACTAAATACATAATGTAGAGATATCATCCCTTAATGCAGCGTCGTTGGTGTGGGCCGGGGTCGGTGGGGGGTGGAGCAACTGCTGGCGTGTGCCAGTGAGATCGTTATACTGGTAAGGAACAACTGATTTAGGAAGTGTCTTGTTATTGGATTTGTAATCGAGTAAGGACGAGATTACCTGAGAAATCCGCCTAATTAGCTCCCAAAACCTTGCTCCAGGCTGAAATGGAAAAAGAAATGAAGAAAGAGAAAGCTGGCTCCGAAATTTTCCATTCCCCCCATTTCTTTCTTTCTCTCTCTCCCTTTTTTTTTTAATTGCGTTTCTAGAAGAGATGTATATTGAAAAAAAGTATTAATCAGAACGCCATCGAGAAAAATTGCATTTCTTACAAACACAAATCCTCGAAGCAGCATAAATTCTCATTAGCGACTGAAGAACTGCTAATTAAATTATAATTCGAATGCGAGTCGCGTTTCGAAGGAGTAGAAAAAAGGAATGCGTAAACATTAAGATGTTTGGGGGAAGCGTGTTTTGATTTGGGTGATGGCACTGCAGAGGAATTTTCCTTTTTTTTTTGATATCGCTAATTATTTTTGTTTTTGTTTTAATATTTTAATTAAAGTGATAGCTTTAAAATTTGTGCTTTTGCCCCTCGAAAAATGTACTAACGTTAGGATCAATAATGATTTTGAGTTGGGTGATGTAAATGCTATTTATTGAAAATATTCATAACTGGCTTTTTCAATTAGTGAACACGAGACAAAAATAACGGAACGTAAGCTCGAAGCTTAAACTCATTGATAAAATTAATGCATATAATTTAAGAATTTCACATTTTGTACCATTTACTTTGTGTAATGATTTTTATTCTTAAAATTTTTTAAACAATTCATAAATAGTATAAACATATAGAACATGCAGTTCACTAAATTTTTATTTAGTACCTATGTACCTATTTGGTATATGCATTATGTACCTATTTGGAGTAGTGTATCAGTTTCTTCAATTGCAATCTCTCTCATGTCTCCAGTCAAGATGCGACTGTAATATCTTGGAACTACGTGAGAAAATAAGCCACAAAAACACATTTTTTCTGTGTCATTGTTGATTTAAAATTATGAAAGCTTTTGTTAGAACTAAACTCTTTTTTATCTTTTCTTTTAATGTGTTTCACAGAACAGATGTAACAGTTTATTAATTAAACCTAGGGATGCACCGATTAATCGACAGTACAGATTAATCGACCATAATCGGCCTCTTTGCCGATTATTAATAATCGGCAAAATCTTGCCGATTAATCGGCTATTTTTTTCAATTTTTATTTTATCTTTTAAAGTATACCTTCAGCAGGAAACTTTGATAAATTGTTTTATTATCAATAAATAAATAATTTTCTGAAATCCTTACTGTAACATACAGTATGAAAGTGTGTACAGAGTAAAAATAAAGCAAATAGTTCATAGAAAACGTAAAACTGATTGGAATATTTAAGGATAACCCTCTGCAAATTCCCGAAATTTTAAGTTGAAATTCAAAAACATGAATATTTCATTTCATTTATAATCAGTAAAATTTTGCTAATCAACCGGCGGAAACGATGTTTTAAATAAAATTAATTTAACGATGTTTGAACACAATATTATTACGATGGATAAATTTATAAACAAGAAACACATAATTTTCTGCAAACACAAGAATTAAACGTTTTACGAAAGTGTAGTGAGTAAAAAGAAAACAAATAATTCAAAGAATGAAATACAAAATAATAATAATAATAATAATAATAATAAGTTGCCTCTCAGTTGATATAAATGATTTAATAATTTAATATTCCTATTCTAAATAAATCTACACCTATGGACAATGTTGCAACATTTTTCATATCTCGATATTTTTCTCTTTAGCTTATTGCTTTTAAATAACCTCTAATTTCCAAAGAACCTTGTCTTGAATTAAATGGCTATTTATAGTTGAAAAATAAATTTAAATTAAGAACACCCCTAAATTAAAGTGCTCATCACAGCTCTCCCCCCCCCCCCCATTTGTTTTAATAACTATTATGTCTAGTGTGTTAATGTAATTTTATTTACAAAAATATTTTTAACATTTCAAAGGAAGTTGATAAAATTTTGAAATTATTATTATCATGGAAAAATGGAGAAAAACAAATCTTTTGTCAAAAACAAATAAGTAACCATTTCTAAAAATCGAAATTGCATTAGAAAGGGAAAAAACAGTGAGGGTGAAATTGGTAATATTAAAAGTAATAAACCCGAACATTAATCGGCTCTGCCGATTAATCGGCTGATTCTCATTCACCGATTAATCGGTAATCGGCCAATTTGCTTATCGGTGCATCCCTATTAAACCTTAAAAATGTAACAGCTTGCAAGCAATGGGCATTGAGATACTTGTCTCCTTTTTTGAAACATTTTTTGAAAATACACGATGATGAAAGAATTTTTAAAAATACACAGAGAAATGGAGTCAGCTTTTAGATGGGTTAAAGATGTCCCTTGACTTAATTGAAGATAAGTTTATGGATAGCAATATTCAACAGTCGTTTAAATTATATAAATTAATAAATATATACTATATCTGCATACTATTTTTTATAGAATTCTTTATGTGTGTCCTCATAAGTAGAACAGAAATGATTTTCCATTTCTAAATAATATAATGATCACATTGAGGAGGATAAGCAAGAAAAGGTATGCACTTTGTTTAGGAAAATTATCTTCCTTTATGCTCTTTTAATTCAGTATGATATTAAAAAATAATTTCTTCCTGCTGCTGAAAAATGTATTTATTCTTAACGGTGTTGTAAGAGTAGGTGCTTTTAAGAGATTAAAACAGCGAAACTTATTTTTTCTGAAACGCTTTCTCCACTTTCGTTTGCATGACAATCGTTTAAGTAGATTTAGTTTAAATAAAATCTTGAAAATGTATTTATTAAAGTTGTGATATATTTATAATAACCAATGCCCCTTTGGCAGAAAGTAATTCGCTGTTAAGAGAAAAACTGTCATTCTCTAACTCAAGTCGAAGCAAAAACAAGTCTTAAAGAAGAATATTTCGTTTCGTAGCCAGTTTTTACTCGCAGATAACAGCTTACGGGTGGAGAGAAGGAAAAGTGCCAATTTGACCATGGAAATTTTCAAATTTTAGAAAAATGAATGAGATATTTCAACTACACATTAGTATTAGATTTTGGCCTCAGTGCAATTTATTGGCACCAAAAAACGTTTTGTCTAGAAATTATCGCTCCGGAAATTTGAGCTCCCGTCATGTTATGACGGGCAGAACTTGTGACGAGCAGAAATTGCTTCTCTTATCCATCAAAATTTATTTCATCTAAGACACAACAGCAAAGCTTTATAAATGAATATAAAATATGTTATTTCCTTTGGTATTTGTTTTTGCTGCGATGTTTTACAATCCACAGGATTTGTTTGAAATTTTCGATTCGAATATGTGACGCGCTGCCGACATGATTTTGAAGCAATAAAAAGAGTTCTAATATCACAAATTAAAGTAAAATCTGAAAATTTCGTCATGGATTGCATATGCGACGAAGTTTACTGGTATGAAAATAGAAGACTTTTTGATTTTTATTTGGGAGTGCTCGGGGGGGGGGGGGGATTCATTTGTGACTTAAACTAGCACTCCTCCTGATATTCTTTCTTACATGTTATTCTTCGATGAACTTACTTGGGATGTATTGCTAACATATCTAACTCTTATTTTCACAATGTCGAGTTCCTTTTGGCCAAAAGTAACTCCTGGCTAGCAGGAAAAAACTGCTATTCTCACACTTTGTCCAAACTGAAACAACCCGATGAATTGGCATGTTCTTTTCTTTTTCCTTCTGCCCGGAGAATAACACTCCAAAAGCGACACACTACAAACTCTCGTATTATTGATTTGGTAACCCGCGGTTGTGAATAACAAAGTGAACAATATATTAAATACTCTGTCTTTTCCATCGTTATATTGCGATGATTTTTTAAAAGTTTTTTTTTTTTTTTAATAATTCGTTAGAAATATAACATGCATTTTCCCCCTGAAGTTTAGGGGCATTTTGTATTAATTAAAAAAGCTTGCTTTTATGTTGTAAAAATAATTAAAATTAGTATGCAAAACTGTTGTGAAAGAAATATTTACAAAATGTGGTTTGTAAATACCTTACAACCCTTTTACCCTCACAGTCGTACGGTTTAAAGAGAACAGCTATTTTAATTAAAGAATATGTATTATATTATGCTCTTTTTGTCAATTGAATATTAACCATTTTAATGAAGTAATTATGTACTTTTTAAAATTTGATATAAGTTGAAGCATTTTTACTTAGTGGAGAGAGACAGGAATGATGTATCATTGTAACGATCCATCCCTATTTTCCAAACACAAGTGAATTTATTTAGTAACAATGCCTTACCATGCATGATTTAAATGAGTAAAATTCCGTTCCTAAATAACTATGTGTTATTTAAAGCATTATTCTCATTAGTCTGTATTAACAAACTAAGTATGTATCCTCATTTTATAGACAATTTTTATAATTCGCTGAATGAACGCATTTTTTCTGACATAAGAAGGAAAAACAATGAAGAATATTTCCGTAATTTCATCTTCTGGACTGTCTAACGATTGTCCATCTATGTAGTAGTTATGTACCTGCATGCATTGTTTCAATGAACGTTGAACCCCACACGTGGGATGTTAATATATCTATGTCATTTTTTCTTTGTTATTTAAGGAACTGCAGTTTTATTTAGCAGTTGTTCTTTTCCGTATTTAATTAAAGTGAGGCTGAAATCAGCAATAAAAATTGTAATTCGTAAGAGAAGATAAAAATAACAATCTGATCCTTTCATTCAAATTATAATCATTTCATTTAAATATTATTTTCTTGTGACTCATCGATTTAAACGGTTGTAATTGTTGGAAAAAAAGTGAAAGCGATTTGAAAAAGTACAGCGAATCAGCATTTTTATTGCCCTTTTTTGGTGGTTGAATGACTGAAATTTCCTGTAGTAGTTCAGTTTTGGTCCTGATAGAAGTAAAAGCAGAAACTCATTCGTGAATGAGCATTCTGTATTAGCATGAGGTATCTTTCTCTCACCTTTGTTATTATTCTTCTCTTTATTTTGTACTGCGCTTTTTTCTAACTATGTATAAGTGAAATTAGACATGGTTAATGATTTAAAATGTGATTAATGTAATAAGATGGAATTAGTCATAAATATATATAATAAATGTAATACTAGAATACTTATCTTCACGTTTCAATAAGCAATAAAAATGCTTTTGAAATACCAGTGTTTTTACTGTTTGAGTGCTTGCATTTTTATTTATTAAATGTGTATATATGTACTCGCTTAGTTTAAATGAATGAGATAGGTGAGTAAATGAGAAAAGATAGCAATGAATTATCATTTATCTCATCATCATGTGAGACTCGAATATGTACACTTTCATTATTATATACATCAAAAACTTTTAATGAGACAAATTAATTTTGCACATACATAAGATACATAATATTTCGCGGCATTTACATTCATTTTTTTCATTCTTTCAGATAAGGTACAGTTGTTTTTTTTATTTATCATTCTGATATATTATCATCGATAGAATTGTAATACGAAATGTTCACACATCAACTCGGGTGAATTAAAATGAACGAAAGATTAATTTAATTGTTTGGTTTTACTGAGTTACTAAGTCGTAAATTTAACTGCAAAAAAGGTATACAAAAATGTTTCCATCGGTTTTCATTTATTTTTGAAAAATGAAACTAAGTAATTTTAAAATTTTATCATTATTTATCTTTGGGAATAAATACATAGCACAATAGGAAAGTGTGAATTCGTGTATTTTCTACTCAAAAACGCTATTATCACATTCAAACAAATGTTTTGAGAAAATACATTAATAAAATATAATCAATTTCTTTTGTGAAAAAGATTTTTGTTGTACGAATCTTTTAAATAATGTAAATTACAAGTAACATTCATGCTATCGAAAATTCACAATACCTTTTTTTTTTGTTAAAACATTGTTTTTCAGTGGATATTAAGGTAGGACATGAGAAAATTATGCACTTTTTTTTTAAGTATACATTCATTTATTAACATAAACGAATGTTTTTACCAGAAATGTAAATAATGCTTCATAAAGTAGCATTCTTAACATTAGAAAAGGTTGTAAAATTTAAACTTAAGTATTTTTGACTATGGTTAAACTGTTAATGGAGGGAAAATAAGAGCGTTTGTGCTGCAAATTTTCGATTTACACTTTGTTTTTTTTTTTTTTTTTGTTCGTGGACGCTTTGATTTCACATAATTCTCATAATTTTTCTATTTTATGTCTTAATTTAGTAATGATACTAAATGGTTATGGAATTCAATACTTGTATATTACTTTTTAAATATTTTTCATGAATGTATCTTATGTTTCGTAATACATATTTCGTAAATATAATTTAAATAGTATAATTTGAAACAAATTAAAAACTATTTACAATATTGTCACTTAAGTTAGTTTCTGTTATTGGAAACAAAATACGCTCAACATTTTACTCAATATTATAAAAACTTAATAATGTACGGGTAATATTTTTCAAATAATTATACTTTTCATAATATGTCAAGTTTTACCTGTTTTAGTCATATGTGTTTAATAAGAAAAAATAAAAATAATGTATATTTGCCAATAATGATTTTTTCTTAATTACGAATTATTTCTAGAGCTTTCGTGTTGCATTTGATATAAATATTTTGGTGTCTACATGAGACTGTTAAAACAATAAAATAACCCGAGCAACCAAAGAGCAGTCATTGAAAATAATTTACTTCTTTTATGTTTGTTAACATTCATTTTTTGAAAGTCAATATATATTTATTACAAGTTAAAATTAGAGCGCGTGTTGCACTGTCGAACATGTACACATGTGTTTTGCACATGTTTGTACTCTCCTCATTATATAAAATTGGATATATCTTTATCGATTCCTTCATTTTCAATGGAATAGTGAGCAAAAATTTGTTATCTATATTACAAAGATGATATATGCTACTTATAATCTACGAAATGATTCAATTTGGTTGTAATATTACATACAGTTCAATAAATAGTTTTTCGGATTTTTTGGAATCGGAGGGCACGTTTGAACTTTAAAGATATAAAAGTCAAACAGTTTCTTTTTGATTAATATTTTACAGATATAAGCTTAGCATAATATGGATGGCAGAAAGAAGAAAATGAGTTAAAAAAGACATGCCCTGAAAAACTAGATAATTTTAAAAACTGTACTAAGCTTATATTGATTTACAAGAATGTATCTACCTTGGACATGAACTGTGAGAATTGATTATTATATATGAAAACATGTGAAAACCACGTGGAAGTTCGCGAAGAACACGCAAAATGTGTAAAACATAACTTCCCCCCTCGCCAAAAAATGACTTTAAGATCCATCAGGTCTAGGCGAAGCGACGCAATGGTAGTCTTTTTTTGAAAGTTCTAAAACAGGTCCCTGCGCGAGTGTCCCGACGCTAATGTTGCTGAGCCGAGTATTTCATTCTTTTCTGTTTCTGCCTTTGATTACAGAACCACACTCTAACTACGTTTTTCTTGAGGTCTAATTTCTCCGCTATCGCGGCAATCTTTTCGCCCGAGGGTCTGGGCTGCACGGCGAAGTAAGCTTCGAGGGATCGCTTCTCGGGGGCGGCTATGGACGTTCGCTTCCTCTTCTTCTCCCCACTGGGGAGCACACTTGGACCGTCTGGCTCTCGCCGCTTGTTCTTGGCCTGGGCCTCGGCCGCCTCGAGCCACGCCTGGAGGATGGGCTTGAGGGCCACCATGTTGTTGTGGGACAGCGTCAGGGACTCGAACCTGCAGATGGTGCTCTGGGAGAGCGAGCCCACGCCGGGCAGTTTGAGGTTGGCCAGCGCCTTGCCCACGTCGGCCTGCGTGACGCCCAGCTTGATCCTGCGCTGCTTGAACCGCTCAGCGAAGGCTTCCAGCTCCCGCGGGTCGGTGTCCGCGTCGTGCATGCCCATGGAAGGATGCGGCGCGAGGGGGTGGTGGTGGGTGGCCATCATAGTGTTCATGCCGTGAGAGTATATAGGCCCGTGCAGCTGGGGGTGCGAGCTGACCGCGCTGCTCTCGCTGGGCATCGAGAGCGGGGGCAGCGACGAGGGGCAGATGGGGTCGAGCAGGTCCATGGCGTCCATCCCCGAGTGGACCATCTGGGTGTGGTGCGGCCT
The DNA here is from genome assembly GCA_038373865.1 of Uloborus plumipes. NCBI lineage: Eukaryota > Metazoa > Arthropoda > Arachnida > Araneae > Uloboridae > Uloborus > Uloborus plumipes. Next base: position 111,680 of record JAXGGA010002374.1, on the reverse strand, counting down.
GGCGTTGGCCCCGGCGTGGCCCGGCCCCATGCCCGGGTGGTGGGCGTACATGACGTCGTGCTTGATGTGCAGGCCCGGTCCGCCCGTCGGCCCGTGCTTTCCGATGTCCATCGTCAGGCCGTCGGGCCGCCCGACGAGGCCGTCGTCGAACGTCGGGAAGAGGTTTCCCTGTGCAAAAGAGAAAAGAGTCGTCAGTGTTTGAATTGACAGGCTGCTCTTTCTTTTTCGAAATTAAATGGGATTGTTCAAAGTAGAGAAACCAGTTTAGCCTGGTCAGCTTTTCCCCGAACGTTTTGAACATTTGAAACGTATGGCTGCAAAAGTAGGTATCTCCCCCAAAAAAGCAAACATTTACACATCGGTTTCGACAAATAGATATGAGTTACAGAAACTTTTCCTATTTTCTTTAAACCATTTCAGAGACCATTTTGACACTCTCTAACTATCTCAACTTGTTGGTTTTCCTAAATATTTCAATATCTGTATTGAAAAATACTCTTTTCCGAAAAAACTGGAGATACTTGCTTTCGCAGATACACGCTTCATTTGTAGCTAGTACCATCTCTTCAAATACAATCTATGCTATAATTTATTAACGGTATAATGCGAAGCTGAAGTTCACTGTTTTAAGAAATAATCTTTCGTTCTCAAAAGGAGAAGTTGTACCTGGGTGGATGAATTGAATTGTCAACTGAAACTTACAAAATATTTATTTACCTACAATCAATAAATTGAAATAGTTTAATAATATTTTATTTGCATAGCTGAAATGGTCCTAATCTCAGAGAAGAGGTTTGCTTTATTTCTCTCAAAATTATATTGCTGAGCAAACCAAATATCTATACAAACTAAAGTACTTTTTATTTTTTGTTATAATCGAGCAATGAACTGATGCTTCGAAAATAAGTTTTAAATGTTTGTTAAAATTTAGTAATATGAGATTTAGTAAAAGGGATGCACGATAAACGAATTGGCCGATTACTGATTAATCGGCTGAGCCGATTAATAATAAGGATGATTAATTTTAATACTACTAATTTCACCATCACTGTTTTTTTTTGTTTTTTTTTCATAATTTACAATTCCGATTTTAGAAATACGTAGCTTTTATTCTTGGTGAAAATTATAGTTTATCTAAAAACACTATGCTAAGGAAAAAAGTTTCTACACGTGAGATATATTGCAAAATTGTCTATATAAATTCATAATAGGAAAATCAGTTTACTAAAAAATTTGTCTTGATGTGACCATTATTTTTGTTTTGTATTTCGTGATATGAGTTATTTGTTTTAATTTTTTTCTCTGCATTTTCGTACTACATGTGAAACTTATTTTTTCAGATAATTATTTATTTCATGTTTATAAATTTATTAATCGTTCCTTGCTTAGGGCATGACTTGAAGCAATCTTGTTTGAAATATAATTCTTTCCGCCAGTTAATCGGTAAAATTTGACTAATTATAAATAAACTGAAATTTTCTATGTTTTCACATTTCTAGTTAAAGGTTCAAGAAGTTAGATATTCCCATTCGTGTCATATTAATATCAGCTATGAGGGTCATCTTTTAAGATTCCATTCAGCTTTATGCACTTTATGAACTATTTATTTTGTTTTTACTTCGTGCCCTTTCACATAGAGTTATAGTAAAGATTGCCGAAAATTACATTCATATACTATAAATGAAATTATTCATTACGGTTTTTTGGTAATGGTATACTTTAAAAAGTAATATTTTACAAATATTTTTTCCGTCGATTAATCGACTAAGTTTTGCCGATTATTAATAATCAGTAAAGTGGCCGATTATGACACATTAATCGGCGCTGCCGATTAATCGGTGCATCCGTAGTAAGTAATACAAAACACTAAAGTTAAAACTAGCTACTTATTTACATTGATGTCTAGTAGTGTTTGAAGCAAACTGTAGGGATTCCTACGGCCGTTTTTGTGAATTTGATTTCTCGAAATGTGGAACTGAACCATATAGTTGCCTTTCATTGTCTGTACTGCTTGTTGATGAAACCCATGTGGTATTCTGTATTTTTTATCCTTACATTTTAGTAAGAGCGCTGCGGTGTGGGAACTTATTTTTAGAACATCGCTGTTTTCTACAAAGTAATCGTTTTTCTGAAAAACAGTTGATCATCAATTTTCAAAATATGTGTGAAAATTGACAAACAACGCGTATTTAAACAATTACAAACCGGTGCATTTAAGATGTTTTCTTTTGTTAAATTAGAGCTGATTTTCAATTTCTTAAAACTGATAGTTGAGACAGTGTTTCTTGAGAATGCACAATATTTTAAAACGTAGCTTTAATAAATACCGTTTTTTACGATATTAAAACAGCACACTCACAGTAACAATCAAAAACATGGCAATTCTTCATTTGTACCGTTAGCTCATAGTTGTTTATTTTGTTTATGGAGATAGCTGGAGAAAAAAGTTATTAGAATAGCTATAATGTAGAATTATTAAAAATAACTGTAGTATTAAAAAGAGTTTTTCATGAATTGTCCTTTATTAAGAATTTAAAATGTGGCTGCGTTTTTGAAATTCAATTTAAACATTAAACTAGATTTGAGATTGTTTGTTAAATTTCTATTAAAAACAAAAATTAAAATATTTTTTTCCAATTAGTATATCATCTCTTCAGAGCCACAAAAAGCCACAGAATAACAGTAAGGTATCAAAATGTTGCTCTGAAGTGACGATACATACCCATAGTAAGTATAGAGTATGGTGAATGATAAAAGGAAAATATAAAATTTGCAACTGGATTGTATTATCATAAGACTTCAAAACAAAAAAAGTTTATTTATTAAGGACACTGTAAAAAATCCTTTGAAGATGCAAATAACTGACCCATAAACTTACCACTCGTTTAGTGTGCAAGAAACAAAAAGACACATAAAAAGAACACATTGCAGCACTTGTTTTCATAAATAGTGCAACTAGAAAAGGTGGGAATACCACAGTATAACACATTGATCCGTCTAAAATTACGTGAGGTTCTCTTGCAAAAGAAAACATAAAAGAAAATTTCATGAAACAACAAACGCATGTACTCATACCTATATTGAGCAAGTCTAAGCTGTTTCGCACAGCTTTAAAAAGAAAATTACATATTATTTCTTCAGCAGAGGACGGTTACACAAGAGTAATTAGCCACAACCATTGATGTTTACGTGCTTGATCTTCTTTAGTGCAATACAACCGCGTTCCTCATGAGTGGTGAAGGACATTTTCATTGTTTATTGGTACCAAATAATGCGATAAGTATTATCAAGTACAATTTTTCATGTCAACTCTATATGTTTTGATCAGAGTTCAAGTGAAATATCTTCTTTTTTTTTTTTGAAACTAAATGAGATTTTTTGATGATAAAAATTATTTTCTTTCTCATAACACGTTCAAAAAATCTGAAAATGATTTGCAATTAAAAGCAAAATACCGTAAGGCACTCCTTACACAATACCTTGTTATATCTCGATTCGGATATATCGCGCTTTTTTGTTGTCTCATGAATACTTCAAGGTAAGCAAAACCTTACTTTAAATTTAAGACTACTGAATCAGAAATATTGCATTACACATAGTTTTTTTAATAAATGAACAAAACTGGTGTCTTCTATTTCTCAAAACTCCTTATTATAAGCTGTCTCTGTGAATTTTTCGTCAGCAAAAAGTAATAGACACATTTTAAATAAATTTTGCTATCTTAAAAGAATTGTAAACTATTTTTATCTGTAGTTTTTATTGGGAACGTAACCCTAATACCATATTAAACAAATTCTTTGTAAGTATACGCATCATTTATCTGTGCGTTAAATAAATTTAGTTTTCGTAACCTCGCCTATATCGAGTTTGATACACCGCGCTTTTCTGTTGTCTCCCAGAAAAAGCAATATGGTGTAGGGCTACTGCATAAATAATTCAAAATTGTAACAGCTTTAAGAAAACTAAAATATCTGGGTTTTTATTTATGTGTTTTGTTAAAAATCTATTAGATGCACCTCCACCCCCTCCCCTAGAAACGAAGATTTTCTTTCAGGATTAAAACTCTTTACTTTGAATTTAGTTGAAAAGTAAAACCACAAATTAGTTGATTTACATTCAGTAAAAATGGTTCTCTAAACAACGGTATAGACGAAGAAGAAGGAATTTTATATTTTTTCTGATGTGATAAATCAAACTACAACATTATGGCAACTAACATTAAAATCAAGTATCCCAAAATTATGTACTATATGGAAGAAAGCTAACTATGAAGCTGTTTCATGAGATATATACTTAACTATAAATTATATGAGCTAAAAAGCATCTCTCGTGAATTATGCCACAGACAAGTCGAAGCGTAAGTCATTAGTCAAGTCTATGCGTTAAAAAACACGTTTTCATAACTATAATTCTTAAAGCGTGTAATATATAAAGTAATTTGTATTCTTAAATGATATTCAAAATGTATTATCAACTTGATAAACTTTCTATTTTATTTTTATAAATGATAAATATTAAACAATACACGCTACATACAAAACGGACGGTTAGTAATTAAACTTTTTATCCCTTATCACACAATTTTTATATTGGCGTATCAATAATTCTGGAAAAGTAAATGAAAAATCTTTGGAAGACACACCGCTTTTGTTGATTGTGACGTTTTATTAGATTATTTAAAGCAAAACAATAAACAGTTGCTACTTGTTCTTATGTATACCTTTCCTTTTCTTTAAGATAGGTCAAATAACTTTACAACTGATAAATATTCATGTTTTCAAATTTTCAATAATTATCTAAATAATAGAAATAATGTTTCCTATCTTTTCGAGAAATCGCATCATTTATTTTTTAGTGTTAAATATAAGCGTAACATTGCATCTTAATATAAAAAGAACACTTTTTAAAAGTTCATACTTATGTTATCTTGATAAAATATAAAATAAATCATGTATGAAAATTTATGTCTAGAACATTAGCTAATTGCAATGAAAAAAAATCAATGGAAATGAAATAAAATTTCTAAAATCAAGTTGCATTGTTAAATGTATTAGAGATCCCCTTTTACATTTTGCTTCTACTATTAAAAAAGTGAAAAACAGTTGGAAAGAATCAAACATACTGTGAATATTTTATAACCTTACACTTAACATTAATTCCGAATACAAAGTAACTTCAGTAATTTCTTTGAATTAAGAGAAGGTAGAAAATTCAGATTTAAATTCTAAAATTCAAAGCATATTTATAAAATAACTTTCTTCATTATCATATCTACGTTAACTGCGCTTAAAATTTCCTTTAAGGTTTTAAATTAATAAAATAATATCGAAATATGTGAGACTTTAGCAAAAGAAACAAGTGAGCATCTTTATAAATATTTTTTTCGATGAAAATATTTTATTTTAAGATAATCCTTGCGCAATTCTGAAAATTTAAGCTAATTCATATTATATTATTTATGCATGTTATTTATGTTTTTCTAATGTATGTTTTTTTTTTCTATACCAGTTAAGATGCATAAAATATAACTTAGTTCTTAGCACAATATTTTTGGTGAAAACTTTTTATCTAGATAACTAGTCAATTTTGAAATTTAGCATGATGATTTTACATTAGAAATGTATCTTTCGCTATAAAAGTAGTATATTTCTTTGAAAATGCGTAGCTTTTTGGTAAATGGCATCACATTTAGTTATTTTTACTTCCTTTTACGTAGTTAAGGAAGTATTGTGATAGCGGAAAAAAATATACTCAAATCTCGGTCTAAATTTTGGTTTTGCTCATCCCCGAATGAATGTTGAGCGGTTTTTTTCGACCCGTCAACACGGGCATATGAACCTAACAACATATAAACAGACGAGAAATTCTTTTTGACCATCTCCGAGTTCATTACGACGAGTTTTTTCGTGACGTTTGTATGCACATGTGTATGTGCGTATGTATGTATGTATGTAAGTTGCATAACTCAAAAACAGTGTGCCGTAGAAGCTTCTAGTTTGGTAGTAGTTTGCACCTCCCCTTGTGGTTGCATTCGAATGTTCTCAAGGGGGTCTTTAACCCCTTTTTTGGGGGTAACTCAGTGCTAATTTTAATGAAGACTGAAGTGGTATGATTCGACACGACCACTTGGTGATATATCGGGAAGCTTTTGGTCGCCAAGTGTTTGTCGACAAGTTGGTGATATATCTCCAAGTTGGCAACAAATTTGGCGAAAAAAATGATTGTTTGAATTTGGGTTCAATTTGGCGCTATTGGCGATATTTTGCGAAAAATCCACCGAATGATGTTAAAATCGGCAATATTTAGAAAATGAATCAATGTGAAACTTTTTTTTTTATTGATTAGTGGCAAACTAGGGGTGTAAATGTTTGAGTATGTATCTTGCTCACTCTAAGGCGCTATTTAAACACTTAAGGCATCTATTATGAAATTAAAACGTAAAAGGAAGTTGTTGGGGGTCCACACCGGATTTTTTTAATTGTGAAAAAGCGAAGCAAAACGCTTTTCGACCGAGGAATACCTAATAACAAATAATAGCTTAACACTTACTTTTTGCGAAGCAAAAAATTCTCAAAATGATTTATATAATGGAGCATGAGAAACTCATTTATACAGACATACCACTTTTGCAATGAACGACAAAAATATTCAAAAATAAGAACTAACCTTGCTAATACTATAGTTTGAATTGTTTCAAAAATGTGGCACCACGTTCATGATAGTATAAGAGCAAGAAAGTATAGAGAGTGTCACGCCTATATTGCGAGAGGCCACTTTAAAGAATAAAAAACTCTAAAAAACGTCAAAGATGCCTTGTTTGGAGGGACTTCACTTACCTTCCAGCAACAACTTACCACAAATTTAACATTTATTTTGTAAAGTTTCACCCTTCTTTATTCCATATACAAAAAGAAAATTGGAGTTAAACAGTTCCTGGTAAGAGTTTTGGCTCATATCAACTTCCATGTCTTGAAAATCCGCTTAATTTTTGATTCCGCATCATCACCTTTAGGGATCCATAAAAACTAAACAACTCAACTTTCGAACAAAATGTTCTGGATTTGGTCTTTCCATAAGATAATAAACATTTGGTAATTTTTTGGAAAAAATCTGAGAGGTCATAAATCACCTCATAATGCTAGGCGTGACAGTTTCTCATATTCTTGCTCATAATCATGTGTTCGCAACAGTTTTAATTAAATTATACCCTCGCATGATCGTAGTACTGTACTCAAAGCAATATGAATCATTCTTTAAAATGGAAGCTCGCACTGTATCGTAATACCACGTTCAAAGTCAGATAAATTTGGTTGAAGTATGAGAGGCTTCATGAATTATCCTAACATACAATTCAAAGAAGTGTGAATGAAGTTTAGTAAGGATAGGACTTTCACCACAACAACACTTTTCATATTTGAACTTTTTTTGAATGTGACATCATATGCGCAGAAGTATTCGAGGCTCGTGATTGCGTTTATGATAAATATATAAGATGGGCCGAAAAAGACCTATCACACAATAATAAATACAAATAATTTAGTTTATATTGAAATTGTTATTTTTCTTTTTGTTGATTATTTTTGGAAATTTATAATTTAATCGTACAGTATGAAACAACGCGTTAAAATTGTCAATATTCTCTGTTCTTGACAACGATCAATTGTTAAAGCGCATCGAAAATATCACCAAACATTATATTAAAGATAATCTTCCACGACCTTATATGTGAAGATATTTGAAAGACAAAGTGTGTTTAATAGGAGCGGGAGGTATGACCCCCTATCCCCCTTATCTACACCACTGGCTGACCCTGAACAGTCGAGACGAAATTGGAAACCTTCACCTAGAAAAATTACGTTTTGTAATGGAAAATACGCTAATAGGAGTCAATCTCTGAAAATTGAACAAAACAGTCGGCATTTATTTTACGCCATATTTCACATATGGAGTTTTAAGGTAGTAGTCTGGTAACTTGGGTTCAATAAATTGAATTTTTTTTTTTTTGCTTAATTTGAAAGTATGATGTCTTGAGAATATACTGTGAAAATTTCAGACAGAAATTCGAAATATTTCGGGAGTTATAACGAGTTTCCTAGAGCCCCACGGAGTCCAACCTTCAAGGTAGTAGTTTGTTAACTTGGGTTCAAAAAATCGATTTTTTTTTTTACTTAATTTGAAAGTACAATGTCTTGAGAATATACTGTGAACATTTTATAGATAAATTCGAAATATTTAGGGAGTTATAACGAGTTTCCTAGAGCGCCTCGGAGTTTGCTGTTGAACTTTAAACGCGTTTTTCTCAAAACATTTCTGGTCGGCCCGGCTCCTAACTTTTTTTCTACTGAACCGATTGCTTTCAAATTTTAACAGGCTGCTCTACACACTTATAGTTCTCGTCGGTAATAAAGAAAATTTTTTTCACCCCTAACTTTTTATTTTACAACCCTTTCTTTGCTGAAATAAAAGGACTTTTTTTTTTAAGTCCGCCATTTTGTAATTTACTCTTGAAATTTAACTTCAGTAGTTCCGACCAGAATGACATGTCTATAGATTAAGAATAATCAAGAATATTTGATTTCAGATAACATCAAGAGCCAAAATCACCCAGGATACCCACGTGCATTTTTTTTTTTTTTTTTGAGGTTCCAACTTCGAGTGAAAATAATAATAGTAATAAACTATTAAATTTTTTCAAATAATTTTGTTTGTATTTTCAATATGCAAATAAAAACACTCTAAAAATTCAAGATAATTCTTTTTTACTTTCCTATAAAAAACCATCTTCCAAAGAAGTCATGAAAATAGACATAAGTTACTAGACTACTACCTTAATTTCCATGACATATAATTTAATATATTAAAAAATTACAATAATTATTTCATGAGCTTATCATGTTTAACATTCATATAGGTCTTCTTTGGCCCACAATTTATAAAATTAATTATCTATTTAACATTTAAACTTTTTCAAATAGTTTTTGTACCTGTAAGCAAGTATGATGGGGGTAGTTACGACACCAAATTGCTATGAATAACAAATTAAGTTACACAAAATACTCTATTGGTCCTACTTGAAAAAGAACCTTTGGTTCATGCTAACCCATCTTCAGTTAATCCAATAAAGACTACTTTACTGCCATTCAACACTTTGGTATGTAATATTTAATTCAAAATAACGGTTTTAAAAATGAGTGAAAATGTAAGAAACGTAAATTTGTTCTCTCATCTTTGCATTTTCAGAACAGTTAAATTTTCGCGAGAGATCTTGAATTATAGTATGCTTAATCGCAATGTATATGTAACCGATTCATGTGAAATACTTATTTAATGACAAAAAAAAAAATGTACAAAAGAGCTGAGGATGGTTAGGTGAGTTTTCCCGTTACGTAATTTAGAAAGATAAATTTCGAATTTTCAAGCATCTGTAGCGCATCTGTGAGTGAATGCAACAATAATATAACAGAGCTTCAGCATTCAATTACATTGCATGCTCATATTTATGGGGTACAAAAAATTCCTTTGTCAATACAAAACAGTTTGCTCCCGCTTTCCATGGAATTAGCTAACTCTTAGTTAAAATAAGTCTATTTGAATTGAGTGGGAACAGAAAAGAAAAATGATGCGCGCGTTTTGCTCATTTTAATGTGATTCTGTTTAGAAGCTAAGTAGTTAGAAGCTAACACACATCCGTAGAAGCTAAGATATGTGTCCGTTTCTTCCTGTAAATCGGATGGTTGCCTTTCCATCCCATTAGTTGTCAGATAGTATGCGATCTTGTGGAATGTAAACAATTCGAATGAATTGTTTCGTGCTACGTAGTGGTTTGATTTTTTTTATTTATATTTTTTTTTTAGTTTCTCAGGGGAAAAAATGAAGCAAATGCTCCAAATCCACAAAATAAATGAATGAATAAATAAATAAATAAATAAATAAATAAAACATGTACTATGTAAAAATTATAGTCAAAAAAGAAAGTATGGTTATTTTGGGTGTTGGTCCATAACTGTGTCTAAAATAATAATTAACATCAGTGTGAGTACTTGACTATTAAAAAAATAAATTTAATTTTTAAACTACATCATCTAACAGAAAATAAATCAACAGGATACGTCTTAAATTAGTTTACTCGGTGGATGTCAAAGTCAAAGTAAATTGATGTTAGCCGCTGTGAATACTTTCGAAACTCGGTATTGTATTATGATTGTATCAGTTGATGACGTTAGTGCTAAGTCAAGCAGTACGTGAAACATGATTTGATTTGGCTTTCAATGTCATTTTTCTTGTACTAAATAACCCTTTATAAGGCCGTGGTAAGTATACTTGGGACCAATTTCATCAATTAGTTTAAATGTTCAAGGTAATCTCTTTTACCTAATGTATAGTAATCACCTTTAATACTCAATTCCTTTAGTAGATTGTAGAATTTACTAAATAAATTTAGTATATACTAAATATATTTGTAAAATATATTCGTAAATAGTACAAATTACAAGAAATAAAGGGCCCGTTAAAGAGTTAATGCTCCATGATGCGTTTTTTTTTTTTCAAACTTACGAACTTGGTATGGCACACTCTTTTCAAAATGTACAGCGCGTACTACGTTTAAAAGCATTAGTGATTAAATGATAAATAACAAAAAAGTTCGAATTATATTTACTTAAATTGTATTGCTTTTTCAAAAATTTAGCATTATTTGAGTTTAAGAATATAATTTCGACGGAATGGGTAAGCGATGTCTGTAAAATTAATGTGTCAGACTAAGATTTTATCCATTATTATTTGACAGATTTTACTCCATTAGTTTTGCTCCACTAATTTGAAGTAAATTTCATCACAAATTTTTCACGCATTTTAAAATCATGGATAAAAAGGCAAAAATAACTCGCAATGTATGTTAACTGAAAGATTGTTATGTTAACTGAAAGATATATTCATCGTATTAAAAATAAAAGATTTTGTTGAAAACTGGAAATAAAAGTACACTTTTTGAAACGTTTCTCCGATGTATACTTAGCATAGCCCGAAAATATTTTGCCACATTTATATAAACACAGTAAAACAGTACAGGAATTATTTATTAATAAAACCATTTCTTACTGTGCCTAGTTTTCACTTTGACGAAATAAGCACGTGCGTCAAAAACACCCGAACTATTCGGATAAAAAATAATAATAAAAGACACAGTAGCGGAGTTAATTTTTTGCCCTACTTTCATCTGTATCATTTATAAATAGAAAGTTAGTAAAGCTAAGTATGTAATTTTATTAAATCCTTTAAGTGTTTTAGTGACCATCTCTTAACTGTTTTAGACGAAATAAGTTGGAACTAGTACTGTTCTATATTTTGCTTATTACTACTCTTCTTTATTACAACAATTGCAGAGACAGTTTCATGACTAACGTAAATTTGCGACATAAAGCAGGAAAATTTTTACTTATTTGGAGGATTTAAGTAGTGTTTGTGTGAACAATCTAAAATATAATGTAAAATAAAAAGATGATCCTGTAAAAATAACTAACGCACTTTCTAACTCTGGATGCCTAAAAATCAGCAACGAGTTTTTATGAAAATGAACGAACATTAATATTTATTCACTTTTTAATGAAAATATTTAAATTTTATCAAGAAATATAGTTTTGGTTTCAAAAATATCAGCTTAAATACTTACTGTCATATGTAAGGTTGCTAAAAACAGTCATTTATGAATAACACCTTCTCAACTACTTTTGATGTGAAATTTATGTGTTTCTATTTGCCCCATAAATACTGTATTCTGTAGATAAGAAACGTTTTTTTTAATCTTCTTATTTTCATTTTGAGCTTATTCTTTTTAAATATTTTTAAACTGATTCATTTTAATATGCTAAAAGTACCAATATTTAACTACATTTAAAAAATTTCAACATGTCTACAGAAAAAAATTCAGATAATAGCTCATTTAGTCATTTTTTTAAACAAATACGAAAGAAGTATTAGCAAAGAATAGTACTAGCGATGAACAGAGCTATAGTAAAAGCGTTCCGAGTTTATAAAATGAAGGAATCGGGTGTAAATAACGGGAGCTAGCATTTTTGAAATCTAAGATATGACTTGTGAAAAGTTGGAAAAATTACTGTAGCAAGTATTTTGATTTTAGAAACAGAGTACATCACTTATGTGCTGTATTATATCCTCAAACTGTGTAAGATTTCTGCTAATATGCCCACATTCTATTGTTTTCACTAGATAACTCAAATTCTACAATTTTTTCAGATACCACTATTAACGCTCGAGCCCTTCAAATGCTTCATCACGAGGTGGCCGTTTAAACCAAATCACCAGTCTAGTATCATCGGAATTATTCTACCGCAGATACGCAGCAGAGTCCTACTGTGGGTCAAGACGATATTTAATGTATCATATCAACGTCAATAACTCATACAGCTACAACACATATTTTTCATAGGCAAGTTAGGATTCTTTTAAACAGCACTCTAATTCGAAAAGAAAATGTATTTTATTGCTTCGCCTTACAAGAGCTTATTCTTCTTAAATATTTTTTAAACTAATTCATTGTAATCTGCTAAAAGTACCAATATTTAACTACATTTAAAAAATTTCAAAATGTCTACAGAAAAAAAAATTCAGATAATAGCTCATTTAGACACTTTCTGAAACAATTGCGAAAGAAGTATTAGCGAAGAATAGTACCAGCGATAGACAGAGCTAAAGTGAAAGCGTTTCGAATTTATCAAATGCTTCCTCACAAGATAACCGTTTAAGCCAAATCACAGGCCCGTCATTTAGGGGGAGCAATGGGAGGGGTTAATTGCCCCCCCCCCCTGACTGAGAAATCAATGCATTTACGTATAAGTGGGCATGGTTTTTATTGTTTTCTGGTGAAATTGCATTGTATTTTTACCCTATTATTACCCCCTGGAAACACTTGAAATGACGGGCCTGCCAAATCCCCAATCTAGGTCTTCGAAATTATTCTATCGCAGATTCGCAGCAGATGTCCTATTGTGGGTCAAGATGATATTAAATGTATAACCCAAACAGCAACAATGCATATTTTTCATAGGCAAGTTTTGATTCTTTCAAAAAGTACGCTAATTCGAAAAAAAAAATGTATCTTATTGTTCCGCATTACAAGAGGAACAGTGAGACAAAATTGCCTTGTTCTTAATTTTAATTAATTGTTCGGGAGAATTCGTAATTTTTCTAAATCATCTTTTATATAGTGACAAATATTGTACTATTTGTAAGAGATTGATTTTTGTGTTTTTTAATCATAAAAAATGCAAAATTTTAGTGCGTCACTGTACCCACTCTTTCCCTACCATATCATGTCTTAAGAAACATTCACGGCGCTATGTTAATGGCTGTGATAAAAACGAAAATAACTACATTAGTATAAATGCAATATTGTAGACAGTCAGTGTCTGCTGAAAAATTAATTCGAAACTAAGTACTAAACGCCAAATAAATGATACTTTCTGAGGCTAAAAAACAAATTTTGTTAACAAGGAGCAAGTATCTCTTCTATTCCGGGATGTAATGCAAAAAAAAATAAGAACTTTTTTTTTTGCGATGAAACATAAATTTCTTTCTTTATTTATTTATTTATTTATTTTAACATTAGATTGGAAATTGTCTGAAAAATTCATAACATAAAAAGAGAACAATGCATTTTATAGTAGAAATTGTATTGAAATACTATTTCTGATCTTTGGTCACTTATCTTTAAATAAATATGCGAAATTTATCCCTTTGCACCGTGCAAGGGGCCAAGTTAAAATTATAAAATTTTATTATGAAATATTTTCTATTTGATTATCAAACATATTTTTCTCTGCAGAAATAAATAAATAAATGAGTTATTAAAAAATAAATGAAACAAAGAAAGAATACACGAAACTGTCAATTATCAAATGAGTGAAAAATTGGGGAATGAGCAATAAATAAGGAAAATTATTAATGAAACGAAATACTTTGCTTCACTACATCCTTTCTGCCATGCATGCACTTGCCAAATTGTACTACACATTTGAAATCAAAAGATGACTAGTATTAATTATTGTACGGAAAATTAGAAGGCCGCAATCAATATTTAAAATGTTTATTACAGAAACTCTATCGTTTTTCCCCTATTATTATTTAATTTTTACATTATAAAATATTAATTTTACATTTTAAAATTAATTTTTTTGGTTACAGTAAAAAATGGACGCACATTTTACGCGTATATGTTTAAAAGTAATTTGAACTAAATACATTTCCTTATGATCCATCAGCACTATATCAAATTTGAAGTCAGTAATTTGATAGATGATTTCATGACCATACTTATAGAAACTAATTTTTAATCTTCATGTTGTATTCTATTAATAAGTTGAAATTTTAGTTAAGGTGTAGATTGTTGAAAAAAGATTTAAGTGTTAATCTCGTGGGGAATTTTAACTACATAACTATTTTTTTTTTCGATACTTTTCCCTTTTCGAAAGTTTTTACAAGATGTTAACGCATTAAAAGTATAACATAATAGATAATTTTCTTTTTTTTTTTTGAATGATTTAGAGTTGAATGTTTTGTTATATGTAAATCCACTAGCTGACTTTAAAATTTCTCTCCCTTCCTTTTTCTGAAGAAACGAAGCAATCCTGCTTTGAAAACCGAACTAAGTCCTCTAAATGGAGTGTGCCCAAAAATAAAAAATCAAATTTCGTTATAACTAACTTTTCAGGGAGGGGAGAGCGGGGGGGGGCGTCAAAATACATTCGCTCTGACAGCCTACATATCTTAGGACAGCCATGGCAGTTTCAATAACGCATCTAAAAAGTCAACACTATAAACAATGAATGATGTTTTTACAGCATAATACAGCTAATTTTACAGTAATAAACTAAAAATGGCTAATTTTACAGTAATAAACTAAAAATGGCTAATTTTACAGTACTAAACTAAAAATGGCTAATTTTACAGTAATAAACTAAAAATGGGTAATTTTAGTAATTGGGTAATATTAAATTAAATGGGTAACTGCAAAGTTGCTAGTTTTACAGTTTATTACCGTGCATTTTACAGTTTTAAACTAGAACCTCTGCTGCGAGTATTGTACTGTTGTTTTTACAGTAAAATACAGCTAAGGTTTACGGCAATAAACTAAAATTTCTAACTTTACAGTAAGAAAGTGTAAAATAGCTAGTTTTACAGTTTATTACCGTGCATTTTACAGTTTTAAACCGGAACCTCTGCTGCCAGTATTATACTGTAAAAACAACAGTTTTTCTTTTGCAGTATATTGTGAGGTACCTCCATCAAAATAAATCAAAACAACTTGAAAGTCCACAAATTTCCTTGCTGATTGAGGCTATATTAATATGCAACGACTCCCATCAACTTTCCGGAACTGCGTTTGGCGTGCCTGTTCCCACCTGTTACTAGTGGTCTCGTTACCATGCACTTCGCTGCTATTGAGCGCTGCTATCCAT
Organism: Uloborus plumipes; assembly: GCA_038373865.1. Classification (NCBI taxonomy): domain Eukaryota; kingdom Metazoa; phylum Arthropoda; class Arachnida; order Araneae; family Uloboridae; genus Uloborus; species Uloborus plumipes. The sequence goes on along the minus strand of JAXGGA010002374.1, from coordinate 96,207 downwards.
TTTGTTGGACGCATGTCTGGAATCGATTGAAACACACAATCACGCTCTAAACAATATTCAACACTGATTATTGCCACAAATAAGCATAAATATTTTACTCCTATTGAAGCATTCCCTTGAAACGCGTGTCTGAGGTTAAGGCTTTTCAACATGAGTGGTGGTCACCAATTGCTATATTACAGCACAAATTTGAAAGTTTCGTGATTGCGCGACCTATGTCTAAGTATTGGATTTCTTAAGTGGGAGGCGGTGAAATGTTTTTGTCATAAATTACAGTACCATGCGATAAAAGGATTTAAGTGAATTTATGAGGCAGCAAGAAACCTGAGTTATCCATAAGTTGATTTTTCGGTTTTTATTCCAATAAAGTTCAACAATTTTTTTTAATGAAACACAATGTTAAAGAAGTTAAGTATACATAATAAATACGATATTATTTCAAAAAGCAAATACAGATGTTGAGAAAGAAGTTGTCCCTGCGCTCGTGATATTGCAGCACTCACGTATCTTTCAAAAAATAGCAGCCATCGATACTTTTTTATTGCTCCGTAAAAAATAAACACTTTTGTAAGTATTGATATCTTGGGTTGTAAACCAGCTAACTCAACAGGCTGTCGAAAATCTCTGTTTCTGATTTTGGTTTTTATTTCCAGTTGCATCAGTAGAAAGCACGAGTAACTCTCAATGCCATTTACAAAACAAGAAATTCGTTGTATTAATACACCGTAAAAATAAACTGTTGTTTTTACAGTATAATATTCGCAGCCGAGGTTCCAGTGTAAAACTGTAAAATGCACAGTTATAAACTGTAAAATTGCTAATTTTACAGTTCGTTACTGCGCATTTTACAGTTTTAAACCGAAACCTCAACTGCCAGTATTATACCGCAAAAACAAGTTTATATTTTGCACTGTACCCGCTAACTACAAAAAGTGCTATAAACCTGACTGCCTCCAGAAATTATCTATCTGAAAGATAGCTGTGGTCGATACCAACTATATAATCATACTGAATAACACCATGATTACCGTTAATTTCAAAATTGTCAAGCGATATTTATCGGTGCCTTATAACATTTGATATCTATTTTTACCGTACCCAGATGAATCGTTTTATAGTTTTCTTTTAAAGTCAACACGTGAAGAAATGATCATAAAAAAATAACACGCAATCAAGGAACAATCACCAACATTCCGCTTTTGCGGGTTTTGACTTAGTTAAGTGAAGTAAACTTTGTAAAATGTCTTATTTCAATATTATTTTTTAAAGGGGTACTTTTGTGATTAGCATGCCATCTCATTTCCGAATTTTTAAAAATTCAGACTGACAATCTTTAGTTGTAAAGAACGCTTGTGTAAGGGAAATTTACAAGAAGGTATGCTCATGTGTGCAATGTGTTGTTGTTACATGCCCCCGTTGGTCAGCAGAGCTAGACCAGGTCCATGAAGGATGGGTTAATGATACGGCTTCCGTTTTTAAGAGCACCATTTTAGGTGGAAGACCGATTTTATGCTCAACACACATGCCATAAGGACCCGTTCATAGGGTAGGCATTCATTCATAACTCACTTTCACACACACAGAAAGGACAATGACATGAGCGAGAGAAAGTACGCCCATGCCCCAGCCGGGACTCGAACCCGGGGCCACCGCATCACGGTCAGACGTCGCTGACCACTAGACGAGGTGGCCGGCGTGTGTGCAATGTAGTGGCGTCGAAGCTATTGCTCTACACTAAAAAATAGATGTTATTTTTACAGTATAATAGAGCTAAATGTACAGTAACTTCACAGAAATAAATTGACAAATAGCTAATTTTACATTAGTAGACTAAAATTGCTAGTTTACAGTAATAAACTGTAAAATTGCTAGTTTTAGTTTATTACTGTGCATTTTATAGTTTTAAATTGGAACCTCTGCTGTTAGTGTTGTACTGATGTTTTTACAGTATAATATAGCTAATTTTATGGTAATATTGCTAATTTTACAGAAATAAACTGAAAAATTGCTAGTTTTACAGCGATGAACTGTAAAATAGCTAGTTTTACAGTATATTACAGTGCTTTTATAGTTTTAAACTGGAATCTACGCTGCCAGTATTATACTGTAAAAACAACAGCTTTTTTTTTGCAGTGATGAACCTTATATCATGCTCTTTTTTAAACCATGGGTGTAGGAATAACTACTACGGTAGGATATACTCAACCCCTCAATTCTTTAAAAATGCGTCCTAAAAATGTGTTTAGAAAAGAAGCTGTTATTGGATATTTTCACTAGGTACAAATATGCAGCAATTATAGAAACTAATACGCAGATTTTTGTCGATTGCTGAATGAATTTTTTTTTAACTACGTTTTTGGATTTTGTAATATGATAGATGGGTATATCTAATATAAGGTGTGGTTTTGCTACACTAACTTAAACTACTCGTGGAGTAGCTACTGGCAACACACAATTGCAGCTTTTTTTTTTTACTTACCAGCTTAAATACTTCTAATATAATTATTGCTTGGTTTGGTCTTGAAGTAAGACATTGAAAATATAACCATGATAATAGTTAAGTTAATCTATATTGTTTGTTTTACGGCTTCAATTTTACCCTTTCTTAGTTTTTTCCGCATTCGGGTTACAGTTTTACACCTTTTTCTATAAATATTACTATTTTCTGTTTTAACCTCTTTTGACAACAAAAAGAATTGTAATATAATAGCGTGTGTAATTCATACTCGATTCTTTAACACTTAATGAAGAGTCTACCTCGTCATTTATTTTTATGGGCTACTGTAGACTTTGATGAGCATGACTCTTCAAGGTGTTTTGTTATTTAAATATTCTTTAAAAACCAAACTTATTAGTATAAATCCAAAAATAAAATGTTTTCTTTCTCAGCTCTTATATAACTGTTCAGTTGAGGGTCATTCCACGTCAAGTGATCCAAAATCTGAGAAAAAATTTACCTTACATTTTTGTATTTTTTTCAAATTTGGCTCATCAATTGTACCCCTTGAGGTAACTAAAGGTCTCAATTTTTAGATTTTTATCTCTATTATTTTTTCATTTATGAGACTTTGAACTTTGGAAAAACCCTCGTTTTTCCATGGATAAGGGAAGATAAAAGGGACCATAACTCGGCACCAAATATAGATAGAACGATTTGGTAAATGGCATTTTAAAGGACGTTAGTTGTCGCTTAATCTGATATCTGCAACATGACTAATTTGATAAAAATTTTCTTTTTCAAAACATGAAATTTAAATTTCAAATTTAAATTTCTCGAAAAACATACACTGGCGGAAAAAAAAATCCCAACACCAAGAAAGACTTGCGTTAGATAAACGAAATTTGGTAGGCGTGTTTATACAACTGAAAGATGACATCGATTGAAATTTCGTGTTCCGCGCATAAGTGTGGCGTAGCTGGCGTCACTCTGAACATGCAAATAAGGCTTGTTTTAAAAGCGTGTTGTGAAGCTCGTGTGCATTATTTTTCCGTGAAATTTGACGAATTGCGTTCATGTTAGCCAGGATTGCCTTTAAAAAGACGAAGAAACCATTATCAACAGCTCACCGAGTTTAAACGAGGTCGTACAATTTGGCTATGAGAAAGGTGGATTTTCATTTCGCGATATTGCAGATAAACTTGGGTGGAAATGTTTCCACCATGCATGATTATTGGAAGCTATGATCAAAGGATGGTACTACCTCAAGAAGATCGAGTTCCGAGCTGCCACGTGGCACGACTGAGAAGGAAGATCGCCGAATCTTGTGTACGGCTGTGGCGCATCGTACTGCATTTGCGGCTGACATTCGAGCTGCAGTTGATACTGTCGTGACCCAAGGAACGGTAAGAAACTGTTTACTTCAAGGACAGCTCAGAGCCAGGCAGCCTGTAGCCGATATTCCATTGACTGCAAACCATTGCCTTTTCCGACAGCAGTGGTGCCACGACAGAGCTCACTGGAGGTCGGAGTGGAGATCTGTTGTAATTTTTGATGAAAACAGATTCTGAATTAGTGCCAGTGGTGGCTGTATATTGGTCAGAAGGAGGCCAGGGGACCGCCTGCATCCAAGCGGTCTACGGCCTAGACACACGGGACTCACGCCTGGAGTTATGGTCTCTGGAGCAAGTTCCTACGACAGCAGGGGCATTCTTGTGGTTATCCCAAACTCACTGACTGAAAATTTGTCATCAGTCTGTTAATTTAACCAGTAGTACAGCCCTTCATGAGTAGCATTCAAGGGGGCGTTTTCCAACCGGATAACGCTCGCCCTCACATCGCTGCTGTAACGCAATGTGCTCTACAGAGTGCTGACATGTTACCATGACCTGCAAATTCACCAGGTCTGTCTCCAATTGATAACGTATGGGATATCATGGGATGGCAACTCGAGCATCATCCACAGTCAGCAATGACGGTCCTAGTATTGACACAGCAAGTGCAACAAGCATGGAACTTCATACCACAAAGTGATATTCGGCACCTGTATGACATAATGCATGCACGCTTGCAGGCTTGCCTTCAAAATTCTGGAGGTTACACCCTCTATTAAATTAACATAATTTCACATTTGCACAGCATTTTCTTGAGCTTAAATTAGCCAGTGATCTTGTGCATTTAATCAATTTAACATGTTAACTAGACAATTGCATTACCCAAATTTCATTACTCTACGGCAATTTTTTCTTGGTGTTGGGATTTTTTTTTCCGCCAGTGTATAATGAATTTTTTTCAAAAAAATTTCAAAAATTCTTGTGTATTTTATCTATGTTTGTACCAATTTTTATATTGTTATCGCAATGGGATCATATTTTTTTGAATTTTTGAATAAAACTTTGTAGGAAAAAAATGATATTTTTTAGATTCTATTTATTTAAATACTAAGTTGTCTGGCTTGTGATGGTCTAAAAAGTAGTAAATGAACATAAATATGTTTAAAGGGAGCTGGCATGAGCTTATAGATTTGTCAGGTTCATCCCCTCCCCTCCCTCCCCTGCTCACCCACTCTTTTTTTTTTTTTCAAAACTGTTCAAAATGCTTAAAAAAAACTCTTTGATACAAAATGAATAGTAAACTTATTTAAAGTTGGTAAATGGGTTCCCTTATAACTAGACGAAGTATCCCCCTCCCCACCCAAATATACCATTCACACTATACTAATATGACGTCCAACCTCGGGATTGAATTGAGGATTATTTTCACCCTATGTATATATATTGTTTTTCAGACGAAGTGTTTTTTTTCGATCCGAACTTCAAAGTGTACTTCCATTCAATATCTGAAATTTAACTTTATGATTCATTTCATCTCCTACTCAGCACCAATCTTCAATTTTGAAGAGAGAAAATAAATGGGTCGCCCCAAGATCATAGCAAACAGCAAAATAGCACTGTTTCTCCTTGTTCTCATTGTTTTTTCTATTCTTGTCGCACAAAACTGAAAATAAATCAAAATATCAGATCATATGTCTGTGTCCCCATAACTATCTTCCCACATTATCTAGTGTGCAGCTGTTATTTAATTTTTTTAATTGTTTGTGTTCTTTTTCATTTTGTTGTAAAGGAAAGTAATGTAGCAAGATATATCTATATACAGTAAACTAACACTGCTTTTTTGATCATAACCTCTCATGTTGTTTAACTTCTGTACAGATTGCTCCTCCCCTTTTCCTGCCTTTCCGCTCCAAACTTTTATTTTTTTATCATCCCGCCTAACCCCATTTCAAAGCCTTGGTCTCTACTGATGTAAGGTAGTGTTTCAGTTTGTTCTGTTTGTTACTCTTTCCTATTAGCTCATGAGCTTTGTCCAATAAGAGAAAGGAAAGGCAGTGATGGGGACTGACATATAACCTGATACTTTGATTTCTTTTCAGTTTTGTGTGAAAATAATGGGAAAACATTATGAGAATAAGGGGAAACAGTGCTATTTTGGTGTTTGCTATGATCTTGGGGCAAACCGTTTCTTTTTTTCCTCCAAAATTGAAGATTGGTGCTGGGGGAGGGGATGAAATGAATCAAGTTTAAATTCAGATATTGAATGGAAGTACACTTTGTGAAGGTCGGATTGGAAAAAGAAACACTTCGTCTGAAAAACAATATATACCTGGGGGAAAATAATCCTCAAATCAATCCCCAGGTGAGACGTCATATTAGTGCAGCGTTAATGGTATATTTGTGTGGGGGGAAGGGTTTTACTTTGCCTTGTTATAAGAAAACCCATTTACCAACTTTAAATAAGTTTACTGTTCATTTTGTATCAAAAAGGTTTTTTTTTTGTTAGCATTTGAAACAGTTTGGGGGGAAAATGGTTGGGTCGGGAAGGAAGGGAGGGGGAGCTGACCAATTTACAAGTTAATGCTAGCTTACTTACCTAGAGTAAAAATAATAGTCAATTCAATCCCCAGGTTAGATGTCATAATAGTACAGCGTTAATGGTATATTTGGGTGGAGGAGGGGATAATTCGTCTAGTTATAAGGAAACCCATTTACCAATTTTAAATAAGTTTACTATTCATTTTGTATCAAAGAGTTTTTTTAACATTTTGAACAGTTTTAAATTAAAAAAGAGTGGCTGTGCGGGGAGGAAGGAGTGAGGGGGTGAACCTGACAATTCTATAAGCTCATGCCAGCTCACTTTAAACATATTCATGCTTGTTTACTACTTTTTAGACCATCACAAGCAAGATAACTTAGTATTTAAATAAATAGAATCTAAAAAAAATCATTTATTTCCTATAGTTTTATTCAAAAATTCAAAAAAATATGATCTCATTGAGATCCCAATCTAAAAATTTGTACAAACATAGATAAAATACACAAGAATTTTTGAAATTTTTTTGAAAAAAATTCATTATATGTTTTTTGAGAAATTTAAATTTAAAATTTAAATTTCATTTTTTGAAAAAGAAAATTTTTATCAAATTAGTCATGTTGCATATCAAATTAAGTCGCAACTAACGTACTTTAAAATGCCATTTACCAAATTGTTCTATCTATATTTGGTGCCGAGTTATGGTCCCTTTTACGTTCCCTTATTCATGGAAAAACGAGGGTTTTTCCAAAGTTCAAAGTCTCATAAATGGAGAAATAATAGAGATAAAAATCTAAAAATTGAGACTTTTGATTACCTCAAGGGGTACAATTGATGAGCCAAATTTGAAAGAAATACAAAAATGTAAGGTAAAAAACGTTGGATCACTTGACATGGAATGACCCTTGAGCGAAATTGAATGGTATTTTTCGGTCGCATTAAGCATCATTTACTTTTTATATCAAGGGGTTTAAAAGTACACTGGAAAAATCAATGATGTTTTTACAGTATAATACAGCTAATTTCATAGTAATAAATTGTAAAATATGCCAATTTTACATTAATAAACTGTAAAGTTGCTAATTTTACAGTGATAAACTGTAAATTGCTAATTTTACAATAATAAACTGTAACATTGCTAATTTTACAGTAACAAACTGCTCATTTTACAGTTTATTAGTGTTCATTTTACAGATTTAAACTTTAACTTCTGCTGCCAGTATTATACTGTTGTTTTTACAGTATAACACAGCTAATTTTGTGGTAATAAACAGTAAAATTGTAGTAATAAACTGTAACATAGCTGCTTTACAGTAATAATCTGTAAAATTGCTAATTTTGTAGTTTATTACTGTGCACTTCCCAGTTATAAACTGTATTCTCTGCTGCCAGCATTATACTCTATAAATAATAGTTTATTTTTTGCAGTGTAAACATCATGGACCAAAACATTCATGTTAAAACAATTGCTCAGTATATGGAATAGGATAAAGTAAGCCGCCTTCTTTATCTGCGATTGACGGCCACACTGTGAGATACAGCATAGGCATAGGTAATATGGGAAATGTAAGCTTAGTTTATAACAATTCCTACCGATGCCCCACTAAATTATTCATTTGTTTGCATCGAATATTTTGAGCTTGTTTAATGTTAAAACTCTATTTTTCGATAATAATATTGAAACCAATAAATTAACCCATAATATAGTCAGAAATTAACATTTAGTTCGCAAAACAACTGATGGGTTAAATCATTATATACATTTTTTAGTTAAAATCTGCGCTAAAAATAAGAAAAAAATGTTGAAATCGGTTAATATCATGGTTCACAAGGTAAAATCGATGGCAGATTTACTGGTTTGGGGGCCCGTAACAATCCATTTCTTGGGTACACGTCGTCCATTACAGTAATACGTAAAACGTTTATCATGTGTACTTTGGACTCCAGTCGGAGGCCCAATGGTCGTGGGTGTCCTCACAACTGAAGGGCTTGGAGGATGAAGGGGCTAAGTTTCATTTTAAAAAATGAATACTCTGGACAATGGTAAACAATGGATACAAGTAAGCAAATAAACTTCGTACATCAAACAGTAGATGCCAATAGACCAATTTCATACGCTCAATAATAACACAACCAGAATACAAAAAAGTAGCAACACTGCAACAATAAAACTTTGAACTTTAATTACTCGCAATTTCCGTTTTAGCACTTAACCCCTTCATCTCCCAAGCCCTTCAATTGAGACAGTTGCGATATGGTAAATTCGCCATTGGGTAAAATCGACTCCTTCTAATATTTAAGTTAAATATGTAACCTATGTTACTCGAGCAATGATAACGAATAGATTGACACCTTATTCTTCATATTTGGATGAATAGTTTAGAAGGAACATACGTAAATACAAAAGTACATCCATGCCTAGACAGCTAAAATCATAACCCTTTCTTTTGGCTTCGCCGTAGTCTAGTATAAAGAAAGGACTGTAATCAGTTGAAGTCTGTGATTACAAGTTAGAAGCGACTCCTCCTATAGTTTAAGTCTGTTAAAAATTAGTATGCTACCCGGGTCTTAATAAGTAATCAATTGAAACCTTATTCGTAAAAATTAGATGAATAGTTTACGCGTTATGATGGAACATGTGTAAATACAAACATAGATTGTAGAAATTATCACACTTCCTTTTGTCCGTTGTCGTGTAAAAAATAGAACACAAGTTAAACCTTATACTGAATCTAAAAATAAGTATTCAATTAATTATTAATGGGTTAAGTTGTTACGAAATTGCTATATTTTAATCCGTATGAAGCAAAAGAACTTTCATAATTGAAGAATACTTATGCATATTCAGTTAAGGAGCTTAAGTTCATATGTGCGTTAATTGGAAACATAACAATGCAATAATCAAGCTCATAGCAAACAATGTCCGTTTTAATGAAAAAAATAAATCTGTTAATAATATGCATTTATTTTGAAATTATCTTACATGTTTGAATTGGCATTTAAAGTCAATTTGTATTTTTCTGTTTTAAAATGAAAATAAAAAGGTATGTTTAAATGAGATAATACTTTTTAATTAATAGCAAAATTCATTTTAATTTTCTTCCCAAATTTAAAAGTATTTTTAACAATCTTACCACATACACTTTCATAAAATAGTTTCGAAAATCCACTGGGAAAATCAACACGTTAAAAACCTCAAGCAGAAAATCGAACAGTATCTTCACAATGGAGTGAAATTTGAAATGAATAGTTCTTTCTTTGAAAAGCAACGAAATAAAAAAAAACTAATCAATGAATATGAAAGTAAGAAAGAAAAACCGCAAAACCACCATACATATCTTCTCCTCATTTACATAAAACCAAGATCAAAATTTTATCCGCGACATTTTGGAGATAACCTTTTAATTATTGACACGTGTGTTTTAATATTTAAGCGGCAATTTCGTTAAAAATTCATTTAGTGTTTGTTTCCACTCGCGAACACGTGCTTGGTTCATCTTTTCCTAATGTAGGATTGAAGTAGTCAGTTAAGGCTCATAAATCAAATTCGGGGGAAAGAATATGAAGAAAGTAATGTTAGTAACCTGTAGCTTTTTATTGCGTGTTACACTACATACATATTTAAGTTCTCGGAAGTAAAACGTTTTCACTAAAAAAGCACCACTTAGCTCGAGTAAAGGATAAAATAAATGTAATGAAGTGTAAGAAAGCTCAGTTTAAGCTTCTTGGAAAATAAATGAGACATAATCTTTGGTATAATTGTCGGGTAATAAAATATAGAAAATAAGACAATCATATAAATAAGAAAAATTCATGGATGTAGAGCATCAATTTTAGTTTAATCCTGCTCATTAATAGTTTTTCCAAAGATGGATACATACACATGCACAGTGGAAACCATAAAATTATTTTATATAATTTATTTTAATGGGGCTCTCATTATTTTTTCATAATAGCTTTTTTTTTTTAAAGAATGCGTATTACAACCTTAACAGCTTCGTCAGGACTTTTTAAAATTCTTTACCTGAATAGCAATTTTTTCGTTCTATAGAATGCCAGTGTATTTCGTACAATTCCTACACTGCAAAAAGTAAACTTGTTTTTACAGTGGTACCGGCAGCAGAGATTCCAGTTTAAAACTGTAAAATGCCCAATCATAAACTGTAAAATTAGCAGGAATATATATATTACTGCTAATTCTGTTCTTTATTACTGTACACTTTCCAGTTTTAAACTGGAGCCTCTCTTGCCAGTAATATACTATAATAACAGCAGTTTATTTTTTGCAGAGTAGGGAAAGTATGTAATAATTATCATACTTCATATTTTGCCGTAAAACGTCTGGAATTTTACACAATGATAGTACATCATACTTAACTAATAGTATATACAAAACTTAAACATTGTTATATAAAGATTTTATTGAAAACGCTTGTGTTTATCCGAAATGTGCAATCATATGTACATCAGTTGTAATTTACATCAATTACGATACGAATTAGACCTATTGGCAGTCCGCCCTACTTTTTAATCATGGATGCTTTTATTGCTCCAATACATCTTCTATCATTTCAATTGACTTTGCGCTTTAATTATATTTATTTTATATACTTTTAAGTAAATATAAACATTTTGTGCTCAGTTTAATAGCAGAAAAAATTGCTTGCCTCCGTTTGTATAATTTAAGCAGAATTAGTGAGATTACAGAGATGGTTGGAAAAAAATTCACTAATACATCGACTAGAAACATTTATTATTTTTTAAATAAATGAACACATGTATATGCATGGTAACCTCCAATATGCGTTGTGAAGTAAATTCACTTGCAACTAACTACGTTTGTTATTAGTTTACAGCTAAGGCTTTTTAACTGTCCAAACAAAAATAAATAATCATAGAACAATAAACATAATAACTGCGTAATAACAATGGGTTAAGCATTTATTGTTAAATCGTTATCCGAAAGAATAAGTACCTGATAATATGTTCGGAATGTGGGTTATTAAAATATCAATTCAAATTAAACGAAAAATGCTGGACATTAGGGTGGAGCGAAAAAAATGAATTTTTGATTTTCGTAAACGGGTACCTTTCATTTACTGTGAATGAGGATAAGTAACGATTCTGTAAAATATTTCACTTTTGCGACGTCATCTTTAGTCTGCGCATTTGGCCTAAAGTTTTGAAATTTTTGATTTTTTTAGATTTTTCAATTTTTTTTTTTAAATATTTCAAATGATAAAACTAGTGACGGGTGGTTATTAAATGGAAGAAAAAGGTTTGAAATATACAAGGAATTTTTTAAAACCGTTTTAGATTTTGATTTCAGTCTGCGCATTAAGCCCAAAGTTCATGAAAATTTCCGAAATTTCCGATATTTTCAATATTAAGCAGAAATTTTATAATTTGATATTTCTTCTCAATATTTACTTAAAGTGCCTTCAAAACATTTTCTTAATGATTTTGTTGTTTCTTTGAACTACTCAACTCTTTGCTTGCTCATTGAAAGTAGCCAGGACTCACCACGAGGAAGTGGACGCATTTTGGGTGCCACCCGCGCTCCCCATGCTTCCAACCAATGAGAGCACACATTTATATTTCTTAGACAAGTCAGGAACAATAAATTGTTTATTTGATTAGGAAATTGTTTGCATTGGTTTTGATGGATACACTACAAAGACAGGAAAATACAAAGGTGTAATACTGAAACTGGAAGAAAAACTTGGTAGACCTCTGTAATGAGATATTTGCCAATTACATTTAAATGAACTTAATTTGCGGCATTTTTTGCAAAAGCTAGATGGACCTACCAGTGGACCAAAGTGTTTTTTTTTTTTGGGGGGGGGGGTTGGACAAAGCTAAACAACATGTTATAATTTCAAATCAGTTCAATATGAACCTATAGAATTTGTCATTGATCAGACCGATTTTGACAATAAAAATGATTTAAGTACTAAGCAACAGTAACTTCATGAGATGAGCAAGGTAGTTTAGACTGGGAAAATATCAAAAAAAAAATTGTGAAACAATTCCAAGAAAGCTTTCTAAAGCCAGATGGTTGACTACAGCAAACATAATCTTTAGACTGTAATTTTTAAAGGAGTTCATAACTTTCGCGGTAAAAGTGTCCTTGCTCTTTTAGGATGAAGCGCAGACGTTACTAATTTAGATATGAATTTGTGTGGGATTATAAAGAGTCACACTTATCTCTCAGGGAAAAAGCAGAAAATTGTATTCACATCCATTCAAAATAATGTATAATTTGCACCCTAGAAATATGCTGTTATCGATATCTATATATATAAAAATGGATGTATGTATGTTTGTTACTTATACAAATCCACAGTTTCGTCGGATTTTTTACAAACTTGGTACAGAGGTTCCTTGATGCACTAAAGTTCCCTTAGGCGGGCTTTTGAAATTTTAAAAAAATCCATAAAGCTCAAAATTCAAATTTTTTGTCTAAAAATGGCCATTTTCTTTCAATTTTGAATAGATAGAGTAATAGAGATAAGCCTTTAAGCATACAAATTGATAAAATGTAACACATTTAAATAGGAGTGTTTTCCAACAAAGATAACGATTAACAATGAATTATCAATTTGATGCTCACCTATTTTATTTTTGCATGAAATAAGTTTTTAGATTCCCATGTGGATAGAATTCATTCAAATATTTTTTTAGAGCTATGTTGTATTATAAGCACCTGGGCAACGCTGGATAATAATCTAGTTAGTTCATAAGAGAGCGCATATAAAGAAACTTGTTTTAAATCGTAGAAAACAAACAAGCAAACAAGTGAAAACGCTTCAGATCCCAAAAATAGATAAAAATCTATTTTCATACATTACATACATAAATCAAAAGTCAGAATACATCGATATGATTTCTTGTCATGATGTGGAAATTACAAAGCCACCTTTTACAGGTAATTAAACAACACAATATTTACAAAGACTACTGGAAGCTGAGAATTTAAGTATGATTTCAGAAAGCGCTCTTTTTAAATTTCCATTCAAGACTCGATCAGTTGAAAGAGCACTCAAATAGGTCACAAGCTCTTCAAAATTGGTATGTAATCACAGGAAAAGAAAAAGTTTAGTAAAAACGAGGGTATCTGACAGAAATATTTGATCGATTTATAACACAAATAAAAGTTTAACTGTTAAAGACGTATCTAAGAAATGTAAATACGTTCTCGCATTGATTGGAATGAAAGGCTCACGTGTAGGACTGGAAATGCGGTCACCTCCTCGTGGTGAGTCCTGGTTAGTTCCACATGAGCTAGCGAAGAGTTGCACGGTTTAGAGTAATAACAAAATGAGTAAAAACAGATTTGAAGACACTTCAAGTGAATATTGAAAGGAAATACTGAGTTTAAAAATGTTGAAAATATCGGAAATTTCGGAAATTTTCATGAACTTTGGGCTTAATGCGCAGAGTGAAATCATAATCTAAAATGGTTTTAAAAAATTCCTTGTATATTTCAAACCTTTTTCTTCCATTTAATAACCACCCGTCACTAGTTTTATCATTTGAAATATTTTTTTTTTAAATTTGAAAAATCTAAAAAAAATCAAAAATTTCAAAACTTTAAGCCAAATGCGCAGACTAAAGATAACGTCACAAAAGTGAAATATTTCACAGAATTGTTTCTTATCCTCATTCACAGTAAATGAAAGGTACCCGTTTACGAAAATCAAAAATTCGTTTTTTTCGCTCCACCCTACTGGACATCCCTTAATTTTGCAACTAAATCATACAAATCCAAAAATTAAAATAACCAATGATTTCTACAAACTAATTTTAGCAATTGGGTAATATTATTAAAACTGGAAAGCTCTAAAAGCAAATACAACTGAAGAATAACTTGATAAAAATTCATAAACAAGACAGAATTGTACAAATGTTTAAAACACAAATCATATTCAAAGACACATATAAATATTCATAACAATTTTAAGCATGCACTATTTACAGTTAGATAAAAATCTTCATAAGTTAGAAAAATATCCTTTAATTTCAAACCCCCAACATTTCGAAAGAATGATATTAATATTTACAATGATATGTATTTTTATGAGTATTATTACTAATGAATAAAATTCTATAAAAGCGATAGTTATTGTTCAAGTGTTTATTTCCTGAATTTATTGGAGAAAACTATTAAATATTTTTATACTGGGGGCTACTTTCTACTATATTTTACAGGAAAAAATATTTGAATGGCCTGTAAAGTCAACTGCGGTTATTAAATTAGTAAAAAAAATGGTTCAATGAAAGTTGTACCACCAGCACTGATTAATGCTGTAACTTTTAATAACTAACCCTTTATGCCTTAAATTAATTTACCAATGCATTTTTGTGTTTTTTTGGTTTTTTTAGTTAAAAATACATCAAACAACATATATAACGAATAAAAAAATATGAAAATCAGTTGGGTCTAAGGCCCCCTACGCCATAGGGACCCTAAGAAGACTGTTTCCGATCGTAGCTACTATCTGTCGATTTCTCAGAAAAGTACAAAGAGTGGTACTTTCAAGTACCAGCATAGCCATTTAGGATTCACAATCTAAAATAAACGGTACACTGTAAAAAATGAATGTAGTTTTTTCAGGATAAAACATCTAATTTTATAGTAATAAACCGTAATTTTTTTTTAATTTTATAGTAATAAACTGTAGAATAACGAATTTTACAACAATTATAAACTGTAGAATAACGAATTTTACAACATTAAACTGTAAAATTGCTAATTTTACAGCAATAAACTATAAAATTGCTTGCTTTACAGTTTATTACCTTGAATTTTACAGCTTTAAACTGGAACCTCGACTGCCAGTATTATACTGTTGTTTTTACAGTATAATAATGCTAAATTTACTGTTGTTTTTACAGTATAATAACGCTAAATCTTACTGCAATAAACTATAAAATTTCTAACTTTATAGTAAGAAACTTTAAAATTGCTAGTTTTACAGTTTATTACTGTATATTTTTCAATTTTAAATTTTAACCTCGGCTGCCAGTATTATACTGTAAAAACAACGCTTCATTTTTTGCAGTGTACTCTTTTAAGTCCCTTCGGGACACAAAGGGTTAACTGAATTTTCATAAGTATTCCAGGTAGCACAAATAACCTTTAAACGTTTTATACACGTTTTTAAGCGGTCGTTACAACGTTAATAACCATTTTACAACCTTTAAAAAACGAAGTGTGCTACTTGGGATAATAATCCTAGCTTTTTGTAAAAAATTTTGCTCGAACATTAAAAATAAAAATACCAAAATATCATTGAAAGTAAGCCATAGATAAAGCAGTAAGTCACTGCTCCCCTAAGCCAGGGCTAAGGCAAAAACATGCAATATATCACCAACTCGGTTATTTCATCATCGAAGCGTCGAAAACATCGACTTTGGTGATGTGTCTTTAGACCACATTACAGGTGTAAAGTCAAGTGACATTTCTTTAGTTTTCTTCTTTCTTATTTGTTCTGTGGTAGAATGTTGATGTATGATTTATCTTTTTCGTTTTATTATTATGTTCTCATCGTATTGTTGTTAACTTATGTACGCCTTTTCTTTTCATTGTACCAAATTCGTTTCCAAATCATTATGGAAGATGCTTTTTTCAAGTAAGAACATTTTGACTCACGGACGCTCTCAAAACATGCTCTATAAATATGCACACAAAATGTTTTCTAAGCGACAATTCTTTTTATTAATTTCATCTTCATTTATAATCTTTTTCTGCTATGAAATTTCCTAAAACATAGATATTTCCTTTTTTTTATACGGGTTATTTTTTGGATTAATATTAATAGAAGAATAAATTATTATTTAGGTCTGTAGGCTATAAAAATATTTTAAATTTAACTTTTAGCTTTTTTTTTTTTTTTTTTGAAGAAGTGAGTGGAGGGAAAAGTGTTCTGCACGTACTTAACCTCTTCCCGCCTTTTCCCGAGCTGGACTCGGGCAAGTGAAATGTTCCATTTCTGGCTCTTCAAATGAGTGTAGCTCGGGCACTGTGAAAATTAACACTGCACAACCAGTTTTTCCCGAATTATTTCACATGTCCCTTTTATGGTTTCGGATGCTTTTATTTACTATTGTTGCTACTAGATAACATAACTATACAGTGTTTTGAGCAGTAGATTTAAGATAAGAGTAGGCGCCAACTCCAAAGTATTATGATTTCTGCCATACAGAAAGCCAACTTTACAGGTAAATACTCATTTACTACTCATTTATTTAAATAGATATTTTTACATTTATTTTTAGGAAATGTTGCATGTGAATGATGCTATTATGTTTAAAAAGATATGTATGTATGAAAATAAGCATAAAAAAATTGACAATTTTTGATCCGTAATTCCGAAATAAAATGAGCCTGGAAGGGGTTAAAAGCTAATGTAGGGGAATCTGAGGCAAAGTGAAATAAATAACACACCTGTTTCAAAATGAACTAATTGAAAATTTGTTTTGAAAATCAGTTTACACAAAGAAGGAACAATACATTTTGTAGTACAACTCTCGTTGAAATGTTCTTTTTCTATTTTTTGCAGTTATTTTGCGCCTTTAAAAAAGAGGTGGAAATTTTTCACTTCAAAAAACCACAAGGCAAAATGAAAAATACAATATTTCTGTAACTAAGCATTTTCTATTTGATAAGTTACAGTAAATTTCATCAAATGAATACGTAAGTAAATAAATAAATGAATGATTAATGAAAAATAAATGAATAAACAAATGAATGAATTCATGAATACATGAGAAAAAGAAATGAGTGAATAAAATAGAAAATGTACAGTAAAATGAGCGAATGAATGAGTAAATAGGTGAATTAATAAGTAAAGGAAGTGAATAAATTAATAAATGAAGAAGTACGTACGTGATTTAGTAAATGAATGCATAAGCGAACGAAATTAACTATTTCACTTTGCCCCGCGTGAACTTAACTAATTACATTGAACATTTAAAATCAAAACATACTTAATATATAAGAGAATATAAAGCAAGGAATGTCGTCTCAATGAACTAAGATTAAAGATCTCTCTCCTTCTCTCTGATTCAGAAAGAAATTCTAGGAATGAAAAATAGGTTCTTTCCTCGTCCTAAAATGTTCATAACAAAGCTGTAATTAGTTTTTTTTAAAGCTTTTAAAACCAATTTCATCTACTTAAAAGCACAGAAAAGTTATGCATTAATTAATTTAACATGAGGACGTAGAGTATTTTTTTTTAACATCTAAACCAATTACTGAGCCCTGAACATATTTTTATCAAGCACCATGTAATGAAATGTGGTAATGCATAAAAATATTTTCGTAATTATTATAACAAGAGGACACTATTATTAACCCATTAATACCTGAATTTTTTTCCCAAAGATATTTACTCATACTGGTTACAAACAGTGTTTAATGGACAGGAAAAATAATAAAAAAATATTATGTAAAAATTTGTTATTTTTATTAAGGAGAGAAAAATTGTCCCTTAAAAGTTACGATAGACACCAGAGGGTACGTACTATTTTTATTAAATTTTTTTTCTTCTACGATATAGTTAAATAGACATTTTATAAGAAGAAAAAAATCAGCAATTAACATAAACTGGAAAGCTGGGAATAACTTTGAAAATATGGCTTTTTTTCTTGAGATTGTGAACGATGTCATTTTTGATAAAGATCATATTAAAACTGCTACAGAACACACATTACAATGGTTATGCGCTGCAATCTGTTAATACCGAATTGAAACAATACCAAGGTACTAATTGAACACTATTATTTGGTTGAAATGTTCATTTTGGGGAAATTCAGACCCTTTTTTGAACCGTCCCTAAAAGGGGACACTAGGTATTAATTGGGTAACCGGTTCATAGCCTAATGTAATTACTTTTCTTCTGGGAGAAAGCCTGTGCTCTTATCTCCATCCCCTTTGGTCCTAGAAATGAATTACAGAATTACAGAATTACAGATTATATTAGAGAATACAGAGGAAGTGGTCCAAATACGGGATATAGTCCAAACATTTGATACCTGCAGGAAATGGGGGATAGGGGTTGCGTTATTTAATAGACAACATTGAAATAAACATTTTTTTAAACTGCAATTTATAGTGGTCTGCGTAAAAATTCAAAATTTTAAAAATATTGCAATGAACGAAACTGAGCGTACAACGTGGGAACTCACGTCAGCAATATGAGACATCTCTGCCCCTCCCTCCTCCCGTCTTAAGACCGCTTGATTTGAATTCTATTGCCCTTTTCCCCATAGAACATAATGACAAAGTGATGTTTTTTTCTTGTTTATATATTAAAAAAAATGAAATCATGAATTGGATGCAGTTACTTTACTCGTTTCCGCCCAGTGATCTATTTATAGATCACCTCTTTTCAGACTCCTGGAACTATACCTTTCCTGGAACCATACCATCCACTGGAAACTATACCTTTTTATTATTTCTTATTCTTATTAGCTGGTTTCCTATTGGAAATTTGCTCAATAGGAAACCAGCCAATAAGAATAAGAAATGACAAAAAGGTATAGTTGTTAGTGAGGAGTCTGAAAAGAGGTGATCTAAAGATAGATCACTGGGCGCTAACGGGTTGAATCGTTGACCAGAGGAAATCGCGATACAATTCTGAAGGATAACATTTTAGAATTTATTTATTCCCCAGTCACAAGTCGACCCAACTTTAAATATTTAAATGCTAAAAGAATGTGATATAACATTTATACGGATAATTTGTTTTAATCACTATATTTTAGTTTATGCGTTCATATCATGAGATAATTTTCTTAAAAATAAAGCGACAGTGATAGCGGAGTTTCCTCTCTAGTTGGTGTACAACAGAAGCAGATGACAATGACCCCTCTGAGATGACCCTTCTGTTTGCTATATAGAACAGTGACAATGAACTTTTGTTCAAAAAATAGTTAATTCTTAAAACCGTACTGCTAGCGTATAAATTGTGAGCCCAGAAACGAAATCGTAATATGTAATAACTTTGGTTATTGTATTGTGTTTTATAGTGATGATACTTTCTTCTAGATACATGATTTTTGTTGCATCTATGACTTAGGCCTGTGCATTATATACGTTGCATTTACCCTACTTTATCGATAACAATACGCTTGACTGAAACAAGCATATTGCATTATGGTAGCAGGTATCAGATAAAAGCTGGCATCTCTATACATGACAGCACATTTCAACTAAACGTGCGTGTCATCAACGGAATCCACAGGCGGCTGCTGTAAAAGAGCTGTCACAGCTTGAGCACCACTTATGAAACACTCCACCCCCTATAACCGTTCCTAATCTGGACCGGTAACCGCTAGTTTGTGAACAACACTGTATAAACGCTTTTCCAGCAAGATTCGTGGCAGCTATTCTTCCGGTGCGATGAGGATGCAGCCCATCCCGGTCCACGTGCCGCACTTAGCGGGCACGTGCAGCTGTACGTGCACGTGTCCTGGCACTTCGTTCAACCAACCGGCTCGGGACAAAAGCCGATAAATTGCACAATCAGGGAAGGCAGGGGAAGGATTACCTACCGCAATTGCCGACGCATGCGTCAATTTTTTATTTACTGACTCTCATGAATTTTCAATTCTTGTCATGGCAAACGAACTCGAGGGCTTCCGACCTTTTTCTTCTTTTTCCTCTCTTTTTTTTTGACTGAAATCAAAAGCGCTATCTATTTCTCAAAATTAAAAAAAAAATGGAGGGGGAAAAGTCCGATATAGTAAAAATATCCCGTCCAATAAAAGAAAACGTTGAATTTTTTTGTCCTTTGACTCATACTTCACTGCAAAAAATAAACCGTTGTTTTTACAGTATAATACTGGTAACAGAGGTTCCAGTTTAAAACTCTAAAGTCTACAGTAGTAAACTGTAAAACTAGTAATTTTACTGTTTATTACTTATTATTTATTATTTATTATTGGAAAGCAGCAAATTTACAGTTTATTACCATAATTTTACAGTTTATTACCTCAAAATTAGCTGTATTATACTGTAAAAACAACAGTATAATACTGGCAGCAGGTTCTAGTTTAAAACTGCAAAATGCACAGTAATAAACTGCAAAATTAGCAAATTTACAGTTTATCACTGTAAAATTAGCAATTTTTAGTTTGTTACTATAAAATTAGCTGTATAGTACTGTAAAAACAACATCCATTTTTTAGTGTTAGCAGTATTCAATCTCTCTAATAAATACTTGATGGTACACATTATTAAATACTTTTCTAACAATATAGAGATAGTCGCCTCATTCTACTGCTTTTTGTAGCATTCAGCTAGATACAACTTCCCGAAGAAAGGCGTTTAGAAACGTGAAATACAAACTACGTTTTACACAAACTACATTATTTGAAGACTGATGAAACTTCATCGTCGTAACCTACAGACCTTATGCTGTGCTTTCCTAACGATCAAATTTAGTACCTAGCTCTATGGTAGTTGTTAAGTTTCATGTTCAATTTGAGCAGTGATCCAATAAAAGCGGTCTTCCCCAAAAATGTAACCATAATTTTTCCATTATTGTTTAAAGGTCTCCCACACTAAACCTAAAGTTTATAATTTTATTTAAAACTGTTTTTTCCCCATACATTTTTGAATAAGGATATTTTTTGTTTAAGGCTACAGTGGACAAATAAAATTGATTTTTTTTTCAATTATTGATTTATATGTTTAAAACTTTGTGTGCTTGTATTATTGTATATTTACGACATCTAAAAGCATAAAAAACACAAATTAGTGCAAAAAAATGAATACTTCTTTTCAAATTTCAAATTTAAATATTTTTTAACAAAATTTCAAAATGTTCCAGGCGTCACAGTTTTTTTTCAAACTTTGAATTTCTACTTAATTTCCAATCATTAGGCATGATGGCACAAAACAATGCATTATATGCAATGTTTTATGAGATAGTTTTTAAAAGATGGCAGAAAATAAAAATTTTCAGTTGAAAAAATCATATAAATTTTCATTTTCAGCCATATTTTATAAACTATCACATAAAAAATTGCATGTAATGCATTGTTTTATGCAATCATGTCTAATGATTGGAAATTAAGTGAAAATTCAAAGTTTAAAAAAAAATTGCGACGCCAAGAACATTTTGAAATTTTTTTAAAAAATTATTTAAATTTGAAATTTGAAAAAAGTATTCATTGTTTTTGCACTAATTTGTGTTTTTTTTATGCTTTTAGATGTAGTAAATACACAATAATACAAGCACATAAAGTTTTAGACATATAAATCAATAATTGGAAAAAATCAATTTTATTTGTCCACTGTAGCCTTAATATTTTCAAGTCGAAAATTGTAAACAATAAGGCAGAGAATAAACGTTACTTGTCTAAAAACATTTAGGTTTCGCGCACAGTAAATAACTTTTAATGAGTGTCTTTCATTTATTTAGTTATTATTTATTATCTCTTCGTTTTATTTTTGGACAAAATATTATTTCCCAAAACAACCTTTGTATATTTAATATTTATTAATTTCCAATAGTCAAAACATTTATATAATTCTAACGTAAAACATTAGTTTCAGACTAAAAAAAAATGTCCACACAATTCATATAGTCTTTCAGAGTTTAAAAAAAACTAACGAAGGAAATTGCTTGCACTAACTTGAATGTATATTTCATAAAAAGTACATCAGCACGTTTTGATGATTAGTTTTCATAGTCAACTCTTGTACATGTACATTGCTAAGTAATATAATTAAAATGATATTTGACGAAGTAACTTATTCGTTTTATTTTTCCAAGTTTACTCACAAACTAACCGAAAAAGAAGGCTAACAAAAAATAAATAAATAAATAAACATAAACTTGCATGAATACTTAGTCAATTAGCGAAAAAATTTTCAAACCAACAGTATAACCAAACCAAACTTTCGTAAGACTATTACAGTAGAAAAAATTCTTAGACAAGTCCTTATTATATTTAAGTCCTTTTGAAGAGTACTTTGCGAGATACCTAGATACTGCATGAGAGGCAAAACTTTAACAATAAGCTCTTAGTAATTGCTCACATTTGCCAAGTTGAAAATTTTTTTAAGTTGATATGCAACTTTTAAGAAAGTATTCGTGGAAAATTTGAAAAAAATACAATACGAACACTAACCTGCTGTGGAATACCTAAATATATTTTTTTAATTAAAACAATGTGTGTTGTGTAGGTCTATAACGGCAACTTTTTAAAACTTGACATTTTTCATTTCCAAAAAACATATTTTTATGCAACTACTTATATTAGTCATTAGTAACTTCACCTTCAAGGTCATTTATTTTATACATTAGAAACATCTAAATCTAAAACAAGGAACAAAAAGAAACAGAATAAAAGATAGAAACATCCCCATGTACTTGTATTAAAATTAACCTCAACATTTTAATTCAGCAGAGCGGCGCTGTTCCTGACCAAGACCTTTTGAGTTTAAAAAAGATATTTAACAAAATAAAAGAAAATGCAAGAAATATACTTTAAACTGTATCCTGTTTAATTTATTATTAAATTATAAGTTTTCCAATTGCATATTTTTAAAAAAAGTTTGAAAAGCCTTACTTAACGTCGATGAAATAACAATAGCTTTGGTTATGTTACATTTTTTTCAAAGATTTTGCTCACATCTAACGTTTTAACACTTTTTTATTCTCCTCTCATCGATTGAAGTTTGATTTTTTTAAAATAATTTTTAAATGAGTTTTAGTTTTTCTTTTATTTAAAATAATTTACTAAGGTGTGTCTACTACAGCACTTTGTTCCTACAGCTCTTTAACGCATGGGAAAACTCTGGACAATGCTACGTTTATCATTATGTGTTATTATTTTAATGTAGTCATGTATTTTCTTTTCATTATATTTTATTCGTTTTAATTATCTTTATCTATCTACTTCGAAATCAAAAAAATAGTGTTGGCGATTCATAATATTGCAGTTTCTGCTACAGTAAGTTTCTGCTGCATAAAATATTCAGCAAAAATATAGAACAATTGATTTCTAGAGCTTTCTGCACTAATTAGGTATGCTCCAGACAGTTCAAAGAGATTATTTCGCTGTATTCTATCGATACTCAACTTGCGGCATTTGGCGGGGTGAGATTTTGTCGGTGGCACGGCAAGAACAGCCAAAAATCTTTATAATCTGTGATTGTTTTTTGTGCACCCGTAGTATATATATATATATATATATATATATATATATATGCTTTTATTTCCCGCTATTGTAAGTGTAACATTCTGTAATCAATTTCGTACTAGTTGCTATATCGATAACAAATAAATACTCGAATTATTTAAAAATATAAAACTTAATTTTGAAGTAGGTTTTAAAATTTATAAGATCATTTTACCGTGGAATAAAGAGTATTAAAAAGACGTACGTCGTACAACATTTTAAATTCTGTGATATTTGCTCCTTAACGTATATGCTACGGCCAAAGCCCGAAGTCCGGCCACTTCTCGAATTGACCGGCCATTTCGCGCATTGGCCGGGGCGTGTGGCCAAAGTCCGATGTACTGGAAATGAATTGCGTATATGCGACTTTGGCCGGCCACTTCGCGAAGTGGCCGGAATTCCCTGGCCAATGTGCGATGTGCGTGCTGTTCAATGCAGTTGCACTACCAAGAGCTAAAGAAATCGCTACAGATGTAAAAATAACTAACTCTTGTGCAATATTCGAAATGCCGTAACAGTTCGTCTTGTTGTATCAAATGATGATAGTCATAATTTTCTGTAATAAACTAATTCAGTAGATAATGTGATTATATTTTTGTTTGTTCGTTTGTTTTCTCCAAGGGAGAGGAAATTTTCATAAGAGACCATGAGTTTTTTGGTATTGTGAGATCTTCACGCTACTACACACCTTGGCCTTTTTTTCTGATGGACGATCTTAGGTGCCTAAGAGTGCGGATTCGTCCCAAAACTACTCTGTGGCAGTAGCGGATTTTAGGGGGGAGGGGCTTCCAAAGGGATAAAAATAATTTTACTATATGTTTAATGTTCAATTGCTTTTTAACTTCTCCATAACATTTGTAAAAACTTTTGAACTATGTCTTTAAAAAAAGCCAATGTACAGCATATTTGAATAAGATCACTTTGGTTTGCTATGGGAATAATATAGCAATCAGGGGTTAGACAGGGTTAAAGAATACTCAGGGTTTGCTAAATCAATGGTACAATGGTACATAATATATATTACGATTCATTCATTAATTCATCTGCAATGCAAAAAAGTAACGATTTCGTTTTGATAATTTTTTTGTTTTAAATCATATTGACAGTTGTTTCTGAATAATGCCATGCCTCATTTACTAATTAGGTTAAATAATATTGAAAAATTTGACGTTATTTTTAATACAGTGTTTCCCAACCTTTTTGAGCTCTTCAAGACGTTGACTGACACCTATCGCAAAGGAAGGACCCCCTTTCCTCTAAAAAACAATAAGTTGACCCAAGTGAACATCGATATTATTAAAAATATAAAAACCTAACTTTAATTTGAAGTAAAATGTACTCAATAAAGAAATTATAACCTTTTAAATAAAAAATATTAATAAAGAAATAAAAATACCTTTATTATTTTTTCCTTTCACAAAGTGAGCTAATATATAACTGAAGCATTTGAAGGGAAACATCTAAAATTTTCGACGTACTTTTCAAAAAACAGAAGTACATTTTTCAAGAAATATTATTTTCTTTTCTACACTAGACTCAAGGGGAACTAAAATCGTTGAAACTAAAAATTTGAATTAAAGCAAATTGATAGTTTGAAAATTTATAAAATTAGCAAAAAATTACAAAATACTTCCTAAGGCTCATCCTAGGTGTAAGAAGAAAGCTCTTAAACTTTAATTTTAAGTTCAATTAGTTTTATTCGAATTCAAAAAGTGCAAAAAAATGTATTAACTGTTTTTAATTATTTTCTTCGTTAATTAATGTCATCAGAAGACGCCACCTAGCTCAAGACACTTCGATTAACTCTGAACAACCGGTTTCGTACATGTTTACAATTTTGGTTTTCGCTAGTCTACTTTTTTTTCTCTTCCAAATACCCATTGCCCTTTAAGAATTTACCGCCCCTTTGAGGAGTCCAGTCGCCTTTCAGGAGCAATCGCCTTCATGCTGGGAACCACTGGTTTAATAGTTGATCGGCTTAAAATGTTAAATTTTATTTTCATCCACCCCCCTTTTTTTAATTTAAAGGAACTTTGTGATATTTTTTTTTTGTAAAAAATGTAGGGGGGAAGCACTTTTACTTTTCTGGGCCCCCCATAAAAACTATTTCTGTATCCGCCCCTGCTCTTTGGCAGATATAATGGGATTATCATTAGCATTATGGTAAACAAGCACAAAATGTGACACGTGAAAAAGGTCATAACACACAAAATGTGTCACTACCTTTTTTCTAACTTTGGCCGATCGCCTCTAGCCAGTTCACGAACTGGCTGGCCAAAGCCCGAAATCAAGAAAAGATCGGACTTTGGCCGGTTATTTTGAGACGATATTGGTCATTTCGCGAAGTGGCCGGCCAATTCGCGAACTGGCCGACTTCGGGCTTTGGCCGTAACATATACAGCACGTTATTGACAATTTTCAAAATGCAGGACATTGCCAGACGATTGAATTTTGAGTTGACAACGTGAGGTATACTAGCTGAACTTTTTTAAATTCATGTTTACCGTAATTCATTTAGTAATATACCATTTCTATGCAATCAGTACAAGTTGATGGATCGTAAACCTCCGTCGAAACAGATTTGTTGTCATAAATAAATAAATATTAATGTAAAACGTTGTTTAAATAAAATTACTTTGAGCAAAATGTGCTTTTGCTTGTCTTCAAAAAGTGCTCAAAATAATTTCGGAAAAACATGTATACTCGCCTTATTTTCAGAGCTTTTGGACATTTGAAAAAAGAAAACAAAGTTCGGGTGTTTTGAGGCATGATATGAACAAAAAAGCTATAACTTGAATTTGTTATTCCTTTTTGGTCGATTCTTTCCCCTTATGTCGTACTAAAAGCTACTTTTATTTCTTTTATAGAGCTGTCTTAAATGCTCTAAAAAGCGTATGATTATTTTTTTACTTGTCGAAGAAATAACTAGAAAACTATTTCACGTAATACAGCATATTTTTACTGAAAATTGAAATAAATTTGCAATATACTGCCGTCCTGACCTAAAGAGCATTTCCTCCATTTTTTGCCCATTGGTAAGTAACTCGCTTTCTAGGTATAGTATGATGATATATCGCATGCCGAGATTGAAATGAGCACATCTTTTCTTTTTTAGCATATAGTAATTAAATGCTAGTTCAATTTCGAAAATTCCCCTTTCATTCTCAATGTGCGATATATTGTTTTGCGAGGCTAAAAAGCAGTTAGAGCACTAAAATATAAAGAAACTAAGTACACTGTGAAACATAAATGTTGATTTTACAGTACAACACAGCTAATTTTATAGTAAAAAACTAAAAATTGCTAATTTTACAGTAATGAATGGTAAAGTTTGTACTTTTACAGTAATTTCTACTAATAATAAAGCTGAAGGTGGTTCTGTCTGTCCTTCTTTCTGTCTGTCTGTTACGCGCGTAGCGCCAAAACCTTTCGGTCGATTTTCATGCCACTTGGCACAAAATTAGTTTGTAGCATGTAGTTTTGCACCTCGAAGCGATTTTTCGAAAATTCCATTTCGTTCTTTTTCTATTCGAATTCTTAGCGGAAATTCGATAAAATAGGGAAGAAATATTTCACACACATTTTCAAGTCTTATGTCATTCGAAAGCTTGAAATTTTCTGCACAAAATGAAGTTTTTTCGAAGTTTCTACGATCATCAGGAGAGCTGTAACAACTGATTTTAGAATCCCGAAATTCAAGGCTTACCTTCAGTAAAGCAAGCCAAACGATTCTAAAATGATTGAGCTCTGGAATAAAATTTGTTTGAAAAGAGAGATAAAATGAATTATTTTATCAACGGAAATCAACTTTTTATGTTGTTACTATGGTTACGTGTTCATACTTATTTTTGTTTCGTTCTTTTTCCAGGGTTGCCAGACGTAGTATTTTTGATTCTACGGTAGTATTTTTTCGGCCCAAATAAGGAGCATAGTATTTTTCTGGCAACCCTGTTTCCAATATACTAATGACTTAATTAAAAGACTTGGCGGATTTTTTTTTTTTTTTTCATTTTCATAGATTTCGCATTTCAGCAACATTGATTTTGGCAACGTTTGGAAACAGTAGTATTTTGTAATATTTTTTTTAGAGGAGGCGCAGTATTTTTTTGTTCCAATTCTCTGGCAACCCTGTCTTTTTTCCGGTGAAGATGCTTTGGGACCCTGCTTGGCGCGTTTTCAAAAAGTCAACTACGCAAAATAGCTAGGGTTACCACGCTTGGCGCGCCTATCGTTCATTTAGCGAGAAAAGGGTACCTAAAGCACAGATTAACGAAATATCGTATCAATTGCCATATTGCATCGTTTTTTTAAGTGTTTCATTTCGGAAAATGTATTGTTTTGTTTTTTAAGCTAGGAAAGAAAACTTTCTTCTTCTTTTAAACTTTGGTAAGATTTCTGTTGGTTTCTGTTATCAACAAAATTGTTCTTATTTTCTCTTTTGGCTTATTTTTCTCCATCTCCCTTGGGGTTGCATTCGAATGTTCCAAGAGGGTGTTTTACCCCATTTATCGGGTAAATCAGTGTTTTCAATGCAAGGTGATATGAATTGGTTAACAAAAGTGATATGAATTGGCGCGACCACTTGGCGATATATCGCCAAGCTTTTGATCGCTAAGTATTTGACGCCAAATTGGCGAAAAAATTTTTTTTTTTTTTTATTTGGGTTCAATTTGGCGCTGTTGGCGATATTTTGCGAAAAATCCACTGAATGATGTTAAAATCGACGATATTTAGGAGATTAATCATTGTAAAACATTTTTTTTGCATTGTTTCGTAGCAAACTAGGGATACAAATGTTTGAATTGTTATCTTGCTCACTCCAAGCA
Source organism: Uloborus plumipes (assembly GCA_038373865.1). Taxonomy (NCBI): domain Eukaryota; kingdom Metazoa; phylum Arthropoda; class Arachnida; order Araneae; family Uloboridae; genus Uloborus; species Uloborus plumipes. Next base: position 67,875 of record JAXGGA010002374.1, on the reverse strand, counting down.
CTATTTTAGCACTTAAGGCATCTACTAAGAAATTTACACGTAAAATTAAGTAGTGTGGGGTCCATATCAGATCTTTATATCACTTTAAAGGAATTATAGTTGAATAAAACTAAAATAGAGCATTTTTTCTGCTATATCAATTATTTTACAAATGCACTTTTAATTTTATACCACGGGCAAAGCCGTGCGGGTACCGCTAGTAAACTATAAAACTGCTAATTTTACAGTTTATTAGTGCTTTTTACAGTTTTAAACAGGAAACTCTGCTGCCAGTATTATGTTGTTATTTTACAGTACAATACAGCTAATTTTATAGTAAAAAACTAAAAATTGCTAATTTTATAGTAATGAATGGTAAAGTTTGTAATTTTACAGTAATGGACAGTAAAACAGCTAATTTTACAGTTTATTAGTGTTTTTTAGTTTTAAACAGGATCCTCTGCTGCCAGTATTATGCTGTTATTTTACAGCATGATACAACTAATTTTGTGGGAATAAATTGTAAAATTACTGCTTGACAGTAATAAACTGTAAATTTGCTAATTTTACTGCTTATTACCGTACATTGTTACAGTTTTAAACTTCAACCTCTGCTGCCAGTATTATACTGTAAAAACAGCAGTTTATTTGTTACTGTGTATGTTATTGATTTCTAGAGAGTTGTAGGATAATTCATAGCATCATACTAAACTTATAAAGTGAGTTAACTGTAAACGAGAAAGCCCTGTAGATACTTGTTTTTTAGGTTAGGACAGTAGTATAAAACTAATGTACCTCTTAACATTTACAACAGGTTTCAAGCTGCTTTTAACGCAGTTTTTGCTGCTTTTGATGCATGCAATACAGATATGTTTCAAAGCCTATTACAACTATTTAAACTAGTAGCCATTAAAACAGCATTTAGGCAAAATACTCTTGATTTTTTGTAGCAGTTAAGTTTATTTTTTTTCTAAGGCAGTCATTAACTATAATGTTTTCTTGACGAAAAATATATAGTTAGGACATTTAATAACTTATATGAAAACTAAACAATTTTTGAGCCGTCTATATATGTAAATTCGTTTCTTCGACAAGTCACTTTGAGGTCAGTTTTTCACTATCTACGATATGCTCAGTTAATAAAAAATATTTTATTTAGAATATTTTTTCATTTAAAAGAATTTCATTACAAGTGATTTTTATTGAATTTGGGAACAACTTTGAATGTGTCAAAAAACACTAAGCTACGCCAGGGAAATATTGCGTTTACGCATTTAAAGAAGTAGTAGTAGTTATGATTACTGAAGCTAGAAACATTTTCAAACAGAATTTTTTTGATAGCGTAACAGTTTAGTTTCCCAGGCAGAAGTAATGCCGCAAAGTGTTCTGGCTTTGAAAAATCAAGCTTTCTTAAATTGATATATATTAGAGCAGTCCTAATTTTTTAACTTCCTTCTTTCTTAAATCTTAAACCCTCATTTATTTAAAACCGGTCTAAAAATAACATCAGATAAAAATTAGATAATTTGTGAAATTTTAAAAGGTGCCGCAGAGGCTGTAAATGTGACCCTTTTTTTAAAAAAAAAATCTAATTTTCTAGAAACCTAAATGAATAATAAAATAAAATTTTGTGTCTCACAACAAAATAATATCGAATATGCACCAAAGTATAGTTTTAAATATATTTATACAGTATGTAGTGAGAACGAGGGAACTCCGAGTTTAGATTGCGAGGCGATCCGAACGGAACTGCTTGAAGTTCCAAATGACGTTTAACGACGGCTTACCGGGATGGTAGCCCTCTAGTATGCTGTAGTAACACATGTATTTTGTGTTTGAGCAATTCCAGTCCTTAATTTAATTTTTGAAATATAAATTAAAACTGTTTTTACAAAGTTGAAGAATTTGGATATTTTATTTTTTACCCCCTTTGTGGCAGGTGTTATTTAAAATTTTTTTTCAGAAAAATTTTACCTGTTACTTACTGGCCGAAAAGGGAAAAGTAATAAGGGTTAAGTCCGTAATAGTTAGGGAAATAAATAAAAGTAAACTACTAAGGGGGGGGGGTATTTACTTCACGAACAGTATTTCACTTTATCTGACACTATTTCTACTGATTTTGATAATAAGATAATAAAAAGTAACTTTGGAAAAATATCTCATATTAAACTACTACCAAGAAAGGTTGCAAAAATCTCAATTATGAGTCGGTTTAACGTACGTAATGCTAAAAATATTTTTCGTAAACCATCGCATATTGCACAATGACCCACAAAATAACTTATCGGTGAAGCTGACATCAATATTTGAAGCGACTTATCGACTAAACATACCATGAATGCCCATGGATAAAGTGGACTACACAGACTAAGCACAGCGTTTAATAGAAAGTTTTGTTGATTTAACATACCTATTGAAGAATCGTTTTGTCGGATAAATTTTCAAAATGTCGGGTAGACCAAACGTACCTGTTCATAAAGTGAGCAAATGGCTTAAGACTTGTCGACGGGATAAATCAGATCTTTTCAAATTGAAAATATCAGTTACTTACAACTAATTCATTACAGCAGTAAGTAACCGCCCCTAAGCCAGGGTTAAGGCAGAAACATGCAATACACAACGAGCTCGTTTATTCTATTTAATACCTCGTTTATTCCGTTTAATTCCTATTCCATGCTGATGAGTGCATAATAAGCACGAAACTGCAGCCCATGGATGGAATAAGCGAACTGTTGGTGTATTGCACTAATTTATTACATTTTATTAATTCCATTTAATATTTTTACTAGTTTCTACTGTTTTATGTATAATCTTTTTGTTTATGCTTTCTGTTTAACGATTATATTTTTATGTATGCTTATTTTATCACGGAACGATATTCTATTTTATGGGAATATGTGCAGCATACGTACTAATAATAAGTGCGATGTTTCATTATTTTTCTTTGTTAAAGAAAATAAAATGTGAGTTTATTTCAAATTGACTGCTTATTGCTCTGTTACTCAAATTTTTATGTGTCAGGTAAAAACCTGAAAATTTAAAGCTCTAACGTAAGTTAGTATATAAGGTATTACAATATAATCTGAAAATTCCAGCTTTGAATTTTTGACTATGAAGTATTTTCTATACTTTATGGTAGGAATGAAAATAACATTTTACTGATACTTACTCTCCTGATTATTACTACACCTAAGAGTTTGACTAGCGCTAAAGAATTTTAAAGTGCGACATTATAAATCTACCACGTGTCTTGCCTGACCAAGTTACGAAACAAGTCGTTGCTCCTTCTTCAGTTGCAAAACTAGTGTGTTCTGATAAACATAAACACATTTTAGCTCTGTAAAACAGATATGAAATTTTACCCCAGTTTTGTTCCTACTATATTAACTTTTATGAAATCTTCAGCATATAGAAATTTTCAGATCTTCCCCAAAAATTAACTTAATTTTGTTCTCTGTGGGTGAAAAATGACTTAGGTTTGAACATTATAATTTGCAAATAATTAAATGCCCCATGCTTTTTATAATAATACCGTACTTTTTATTTCCCAAAAAACAAACCTGTATTTTACTTATTATTCATACTATATTATTAGCTTCCCAAAAAATGCTGCAAAGCTACTTTCCATTTCTTCCTTTTATTATTTTTTGTTTTGTATTTATAAAAACAGAAATGCACATATTTTAACCTTTGGTCATGCTTATAAGATTTCTTCTTTTTGGAGCCTTCGAAGATGCTGTAACCTTAAGATTGTCGCTGCATTTTCTTCGTCTCAAGCCAAGATTAATTATCCTCCTTGTATATCCTGATTCACATTCAAGGAGAAATCACGATTTATCTGTAAAGGAAAGGATATTAATCAGAAAAAACTGAACTAAGTTCATTAAAATTCTTATTAATTTTTAATTAGTTAATGTGATACATATATAGAAACTCACTTACCGAACTCGGGTAACTGACGTCATTCTTCGACAGGTGCGCATTATTCCTGGTTCTCTATTTCTGCTGAGACTGTCGCACTTACGAGGTAAGAACTCCGACTTACCTTCATGTTTCAAAGTAAATCCAATTATTAATTTGATGCAATAATCATTTGAAGCAGTCCAATAAATGTATTTGTTATATGAATAATTATGTATCAATAAGCACTTTAAAATGAAATGAAACTTAACATTGTGTATATTTGTGGCTTTTAGCTTGAAAAGTCATTAAAATGTATATTTGAAATCTTTTTAACTGAGAGAAAACACAAAAAACTATATTTGTAGCTTTTTAACTGAAACAAAATCAATAGAATGTAAATTTGGATCTATTTGACTTAAAAAATCAGAGGAATGCATATCTGTATTTTTTAAACTTAAAAAAAGTACACGAATTTATTTAACAATGCAACTTGAACCTATACCAACGTTATGGCAAGGTTACCTTAGTCAATGGATCCCGAAACGTAACTAGCAAGACCCGAAGGGTCCAGATGTACTCCTAAGTGGCCTGTACGCATAAAGTAAAGCTAATGAGAAATTGACAAAACGACAGGATAATTTAGATTCAATCACGAGTCAAAAATATAAAATTAATAACCTGATGCTCTTTGCTCAAAGATATTTACTACCATCGATTTTGATTTATCATAAGAAGGAATGCTACAAAAAGTAGCTTTTAAATATAATTTTGCATCATCAAATGAATACAAAACGCTGGAAATACTTTTGAGCGTATTAAAATATAAAGATTTATTCATGTAACAGAAGGGGTGTTTTTTTATTTTCGTAATTACGAACAGAAATCAATTTAATTAGATAGCAATTCTCTTCTCCTACCGTGGGTCTAAAATTTTAAAAACTTAATTAGTTTTAGGTAATTTCAGCCTTCAACTAAGTATTTCTTATTGAATAAAATAACCAGTAAAGCATATACCTGCAGTATTACTACCTCAAATTTCAGATTGAATTGTTGAAATAATTAATGTGCAGTTTATATTTGATTTTCTAAGCGTGTCTATTCAGCGCCTATAAATTTAAATCGAATTTTAATAAAAAAGGTTTTTTAATTAATTCATTTCAAAGTGCTTTTACTTTTAATATTTATTTTTTCTTTATTTATTTTTTTTTCTAATAGACTGGAACTCACCATTGCCAAAGAAATGCGCTGGCCACTTGTTTTTTCTTTCGCCTTTAGATGTTAAAAGTTTCAAAGATTTTAGTTCTTAATATAAAGGTTTCCCATACGTCCTTTTAATTATAAATATGGAATGAACTAAGACATGCTGGAAATTTAAGATACTTTTATTATCCTTACCTTTATTATAGCCTTGCATCTCAATTAGCAGAAATGAGTTCCAATTATAAAATATAAAACGCAGTAAAATCTGGTTATAACGAACATCTTTCTTCGACATTTTTAATTAATGTATTAATCATTTTAATCTATTTCATTAGTTATTTAGTTTCAGTCGCCTAGTAATTATTTCCCCAATAAATCAACTTTTTCCAATTTAGTTTCTATTCGTTATAACTTAATTTTACTGCAGAGCTATAATATAAAATGTGCAAAGTTGTACAAACATTTGAAAGCTCACAAAAATGCACTTATAAGAGAAAGAAACATAAAATTGTATTTTCAAACCAAAAGCAATGGAAATCTGTTTTTAAGCATTGTACGGAAAATTATGGATTTCATTTCATCATTAGCAAATGTTTGCAGTTTTATGTGTGACAACTACTCTCAAGATAGTTTACCAATAGCAAATACTTGCATTTGGTCAATTTTTTTTTCATACCAACTCTTACTTCTATACTATAGATGTTGGTTGCTATTCTTTGCAACTTTTTTAGAACGTTTTTTTATTCACTGGCAGATAAATTGATATGCGTGAATGAATATAATTTTTTTTCTACAGTACATACCAGCATTTTGTGTGTTGTTTATCTTTTAATTAATAATTCTTTTTGTAGCACACACATTGGAGAATGTATTTGTTGCAACTATTTCTTGATTGCTGATACAGAATGATACTTGCGACGAATTCTATTGAAAATTGATATATTATAAAAGAATATAATGTGTTAAATGAATCCCATAATATTTCAAGCGTTTTCAAATATGAGTATAGAATTCATGTCGCTATAAAAGCGATGCAAATATAAAAAGACCATTAAAACTTCCGTGTTTATAATTTTTACCTCTAAACTGTTTTAAAATACATAAATCTATTTCCTAAAAACAAGAAAATATTATAGAATGATATGTCAACACTGAATAAACGAGCCATATACTGTTATGATTTCACAGACACGTTTCTTCAAATTATTTTTAAAAATGCCCCGAAATAAAAGTATGACGAGAAAATTATTCACCAACTACGTGTTTATGAAATTCTTAAATACAATTTTCAATAAGCATATTTCTAAAGTTTCGCTGTTAATATTTTATCTCATTTAAAAAATCATTTAATAAGGAAATATTTCCGCTCGAGTATTCAGTATTATCTTGATATTTTAGGCGTTTTCAGTAATTTTAAACTTTGTATGTTAATTTTAACAATTTTCCTAAAAGCTTTAGTTTAAAGAACTATAGGAAGAAACTTTTTACGAGAACGGAATAATAGAAACTCTTAAATATATTTTTTAAAACTAGAACTAAGACTAAAAAAAAAAAAAAATAAGCATTTAGTCAGGGATAATTGAGAAAGGTTAATGTGAAAATAAATTGCTACCAGTTTGGAAATTCGTCTCATAACAAGTTTTAAAACTAGTGTTTGGTTAAATCAAATTGTACAACCCGATATTTAACCAAATAACAATCTGAAATCAAGCATTTTATCCAAGTTTGGAAATTCGTCTCATAACCAGTTTTAAAACTAGTGTTTGGTTAAATCAAATTGTGCAACCTGATATTTAACCAAATAACAATCTGAAATCAAGCATTTTATCTAAATTTGGAAATTTGTCTCATAACAAGTTTTAAAACTAGTGTTTTGTTAAATCAAATTGTACAACCCGATATTTAACCAAATAACAATCTGAAATCAAGCATTTTATCCAAGGAAAGGATGTTGGTGTAATTTGACACATTGAACAATAATTAGCTAAGGTCATTAAGTATGAATAAACATTAAACATATAAAAGGACAAAATCTCAAACCACAGTTTATCTCTAGGCACAAGCTTGTATGTACAGAGACTTAAGGCGGCAAATAAAAGTTTTACAGTCGACGCTCGATATAACGACCGTCTTCGTCCTACAGAAAATGGTCTTTATAACGAATGGTCGCTATAAGAGGTAGAACATACAGTATATTGGGATACAGTTGGGGGTTTTCTCACCGGTCGTTATAATAGGATGGTCTTTATAACGTGTGGTCGTTATGACGAGCGTCGACTGTAGTTGCAAAAATTTCACCGTCAATATACGAGACAGCAAACGCTAAGCGACCAAGTATAAGACGCATTATTTCCCAAACGTATTGTTTCTCTTGAAGTCCATAAATTCCTTAGTACGCCATGATATGTATGTAGTGTAAGATATCGTTTTAAGTAACTTTATAATGTAAGGTATCGTTTTAAAGATTTTTTTCCTCACTCTCCGGCAAAACATAAATAAATGCTATTTTTTTATGTTTGCTATTTTTAAGAAAAAAAGTTTTTTTTTTAATTGGATGAGTCGATTGTGTAAACAGTAAAATTTCACTTGCATTGCTACTAGTAAAAATCAAATAGCGCAGTCAGTAGAGCGTTGTATCTTCAACAGAACAATTCAAGGTTGGAATCAATGTTGGGGCGGTCTGCTTTTGTAGAAAATTTAAGGCAAGCATGTTGCATGCAGTTCCTAGATCGTCAAAATTAGTTCAAGGGATATACTCTCCGCTTTTTATATATTATTTTTACAGTAAGGCTGCAAATTTTGAGAGCATATACTTTGGACAGGTCAGCTAGTAATACTGAATGATCGGCAGAAAATAAGGATTCGGAATTTTCAGCTTCACGTATTTTTCATAGAATTTAACTGTACCTTTGGATACAACCATTTATATACAGCAATTAAATATTATCTGTTTATTTATTTAATTTATATATTTATTTTTTGCAACTTTCAAGCAAAAATGTTGAAAATAAAAATGACCCGCAAACTGATAGCCTAAGAACTTAGCAGCACGGTTTGGAACCAGCATATTTTGATAAAAAAATGTTAAGTTTTATTGAAAATGGACCTCATGGTACTCCAAGGAATTTATATGGGCTTTGCACGTGTTTTAAAAAGTCAAACTAAATGTATGGGAAAAAAAAAAATCGATGATGTGAATTTAAATGACAATAATTTCATTTCAGAATCTTGTCAAAATAACAAATGATGTTGTTGCAATAAAACATAAGTATACCAGCTCTTACTGTCGATTATTATGTTTCGGAATACTTATTTATGATCTCTTATGCTACTTTACGACTATTTCAGCAAACAGCGCTAAAAACTCATCTTTAATGCTACTTTAAGTTGTTTTCTTTCATGCAGTTGTATATCAAAATGTTGACTTACGCTTTGTATGCTCTATATGAAATAAAATTATTGCAGAATCAACGCATTATTTTGCTAAGTTATGGAAATATTCTTATTTTTTTTTTCATTATTTTGACAGCAAATACATGACGAAGTAAAAAAATTCCGAAATTCGAGATTGAGTAAATTTACGTTTTCCCCCAAAAACATTTTAAAATGAAAAACGTACTTTAATATGAATGAATGCTGATATTTACATGAATAATTTCTTGTGAGCAACGACCATATGACTTTTACGTATATAAATAGATAAACAAAATGTTATTAGGACTCATGTGACATTCATGAATAAATTCGTGCCATTTATACATTTTCATTCTGTAAAATATTTCTAACTTCCAAAATGATCATTTAATTACTGTAGTACATTCGACAATTTCCTTCTGGGACTAGTTTAGATTGCGTTTCATTTGGCATTTCCACTGTTTTAACTGTGCGTCTCTCATTAATATTAATGTCATTTACGTTTATTTTGATAGCATTAAATTTATTTCGTAAGGTCCTTTATTTCAAAAACTTGGAATACTATAACAGATGGAGAAATAATCATTCATTGTTGAAGTTTAGAACATTATACTGTAATGGGTGAAATTTGTAAAATGCTTTAAAAATTTGAGGCTGCATCAGTATTTTGACGCTTTTTTTTTGTCGGACTTTTGCAAAAAGTTTCCGTTTGTTCTGTTGCTTGTTCGTTTACATTTTTTGCTTTAAAATAATAAAAAGAGTAATTTTACTCATACCGATTTGTCTAAATGTTGCAATTTTTAATTTGAGTTCATTAAATTCAATACAGTACGCATAAATTTTTCAGTAACGTGAATTAGATAGACCTATGCTCGATTGCCAAAATCTGAGAATAAAACCGTAACTGCACCAAATACTTTAAGTAAAATTCTACGCTCTAACAAGTTGCTCTCATGATTGTTAAGGTTCGGGTAGACCGGGGCACGTTTACATGGATTTTTTTCAGTGAATTTTCTAATTTTTATGTTTCATTTCAAGAAAATTTTGACTTAATGATCGTAAAAAGCAGTCAATAAAGTTTAAGTTTGTGCATTCAGTTTTTCCCCTGTTTGAATATTTAAGCTTCAAAAAAAATATTTTTTTGATCAAAGTCTGTTGCGTAAAAGTGCCCCGTATACGAGGCACGTTTACGTATCAAGCGGGACACGTTTACGCATCCAGCGGGACACATTTACGCATCAAGCGGGACACGTTTACGCATCCAGCGGGAAACATTTACACACGTTATTAGTAGTACCAAGGGGTGAGGGAAATGAATAATGAGTAAAAATAAAATGTTTTATTCATAACTTAAACATAGAAATTTCAATTGAACGTAGAATCATGGGTGTTTCCCCCTAAACTATTTAAAAGTTCATAAAAACCGATTTTTTTCTAGTGGTTTGTTTTAATATTTCTACTTATTTTTCTACTTACTTTATTCATTTTTACTTTTATTATTCGTAAACCGGAGTATTGGACTCATTCCTATGAACCCCATGTCCCAAAAAAAGTACACATAGTAGAAGAATAGCATGATACATATAGTTACAGTCGCTTCTAAGATCTTCAATACAGAATAGTGTTTTGACCTAGTCTAACTTTCAGGACGGCATTTTTCATTATTTTGACACTTGACTTAGTTCTGTTTTATAGCATAATGTCTTACCATCTATAAAATAAAGAACATTTACTGTGAACTCTAACTTATGAGGTGGCCTTAGGGACCAACAGAAAAGGCGCATAAGGGAGAGAGAGGTATAAGTGAACAAGCCTATTTAAAGGACTAAAACGCAACATAGGTTCTAATGAGAGAATAAATAAGAATGTTTCTATAGAAAAGGACATACTACTACGGTTTGGCAATTACTGTGACGTAACTATAATGATAAAGAGAAAACAAAAATTGTAGCATCCCTAATTACAAACTGATCCCTTTAAAACGATGCATAATAGTTAGTTGTCCCTCTCTGAATTCTAGTTCATGTGAAAAAAATACCTTCCGTGAGCAATAAAGGCGAAATATTAGAAGGAAGTAAAGAAAAATGCTTATTTTTTAAAGAAAATAAATTAAATTTTTTACATTTTAGGCAAAATTCGGTGCATAAGTGAAATATTTATCTTTAGAGTGATGCATAAAAGAATGATACTATCATCATTTTGCTATGGAATGTGCTGAGACTATTAAAAATCGTCTTTTAAGTGAAAAAGGCGCATAAATGAAACGGCGTATTAGTGAGAGTTCACTGTATTATGAGCAGAATAGTCTATAAGAGTAAAGCCGAGAAGGCAGGAAGACATAACTATGATTGTAAGCTACGAGAAACGAATCTCTTACTCCATTAAACGTTAAATAATTATTTTCAAAACTAAATAGCCTGAAATTACCAAAAAGGTTTGGCACAGTAAGTCGCAAAAAAAGCTTCACAGCCCTGTTTACGCAATAAGAACTTGCCTAAGCGTCCCCGTCGCCTTGTTCGGATTTATTTTTAAAATGCAACGAAATTTAATAAAATTTTTCTTCACACATACGAGTACTGTTTTCAAACAAGGATAAAGTGCTGATAATATTCATATATTTGTTTATTTTTATCTAAGAATTTTAGTTCACAATAGGTTTCAATAAGTTCAACACAAAATTTACTCAAGTTGGTAAAAAACATATTATCCTCTCCTAATGCTATACCGAAGCTCGACAGAAGCTGAAAAACTTGTAATAGTATTTTCTAGGGGCGAGCATCAATCTGCCACAATTGGTGACGCACCAATCATAACACGTTTCGAGAAAAGGGCCCCAGCCTACATTACTAAAAAATTACAAATTAATATATTTTCCCGCACTGTAAAAAAGGAATGTTGTTTTTACAGTATAATACAGCTAATTTTATAGTAATAAATTGTAAATATTTCTAATTTTACAATAATAAGCTGTAAAATTTCTAATTTTACAGTACTAAGCTGTAAAATTGCGAATTTTACAGTAATAAAATGTAAAATTGCTAACTTTACAGTTTATTACCGTGAATTTTAGTTTTAAACTGGAACCTCTGCTGCCAGTATTATACTGTTGTTTTTACAGTATAATGCAGTTAAATTTTACGGCAATAAACTGTAAAATTTCCAACTTTGCAATTAGAAACTAAAATTGCTAGTTTTACTGTTTTTCACCGTGCATTTTAGTTTTAAATTGGAACCTCGGCTGCCAGTGGTATACTGTAAAAACAACAGTTCATTTTTTGCAGTGCGGCAATGTAGAGAACATATAGAATACTAGTCATTTTTCTAGAAAATTGCAAGTAAATATTCAAATTTAGGGAACTATATTTACAAATTCCGTTTAACAGAGCTCAGTAGGCTTCAGACCGGAATGACCGGAAAGCAACCGTATAACACTGGCAGCCGAGGTTCCAGTTTAAACTAAAATGCACGGCAATAAAGTGTAAAATCTGTACCTCAGAACCAGACTAACGTAAGTCCACTTTCGTCATTTTTCGGTAGAGGGGAAAAACGATTGTCGAATACATCGTTTTTCCCCTCTACTGAAAAATGACGAAAGTGGACTTACGTTAGTCTGGTTCTGAGGTACAGAAATTAGCAATTGCAGTTTATTACTGTAAAATTAACAATTTCACAGTTTAGTACTGTAAAATTAGCATTTTTACATTTGAAGGGCCAGGGGGAAAAAAGATGAAAGTCACTTTTTCGTCAATTTTGAGATATTGGCGCTATCTAGGGGCCATGAAGAACTAGTATCATCTGGTAGAACAACAAGGGGCAAAAAAGATGAGAAGCGACCGAAATGTGCATGAAAACTCGAAAAACTACATAAGGAGCTACGAGAAATCAAACTTTGTTCTTCGTTTTTCTCGAAATCGCTTTTTGGTCACTTTCATCTTTTTCCCCCCTGGCCGTTAATTTTAGTACTAATTTTAGTAAATTTTTACAGTTTATTACTGTAAAGTTAACTGTATTATACTGTAAAAACAATATTCATTTTTTACTGCGTTTACATTGAAACTAAGCCAAGTTTGTGTGAGAACCTTTATGGTACTTTAAGTATTTTGAGCCACATAATGTTCCAACTAGGAACGTGTTAGATAAGAGCACAAAAATAGCCCATTCAGCATTGTCACACATTTTTTGTAAATCATAGCAATAGTAAAAATAAAAAAAATATATTTTTTTGATTTAAACATTTAGCCAAGACGACAATATAAAGCAGTTTTGGAATTATTTCTAACGTTTGTTCAACTGCTAAATTTAGAAAGTATTTTTTACCTCGGTTACAATTAGCTGCGTTTTCCCGTTTAAATAAATAAATGAATAAGAAATTTTGAAGGAGAAAATAGCTTAAAATGGTGTTTCAAGCACCACAGTTTAGATGCATAAACTGATTTTGTGTAGAAAATGAAATGGCATATATTCCTCTAAAATTTAGTGTTTCCTGTCCCCCTTCCGCCCCCCCCCATATAATATAAAATATATAAAAACGTAGAAAATGAAAAATAATATGTTTTTTACTCTGTGCCTGTGAGTAATAAACTAGTATAATAAGATCCTGAAAAAAAATCTAACCATTAATTTTTAAAAGAGACTTACATGTGCCCCATCTTAAACTAATTGGCTAATTTCTCGTTTAATTTTTTTCCTACATTGTTCAGTTTTAGCATTCACATGTTTAGAGTTCCAACAGATGTATTATTATTATTATTACGGTTTCGATAGACAGATTTCAACCGTCTCATAAGAATGGTTATGTTACTATGTTTACAATCAAGTCTCGAATTAAGAGAGGTAAGCATTCCAAGACCCCTCGCGTAAGTCGACATTTTGAGTTGCAGGAAAAGGTATGAGCACAATTTTTTTTCGAAACCTACACCACTATTTTAGACATTTGTAAACACCCATCAAACTGTTTTAAACCTTGATGTTTAGCTTTATATTACACTGCAAATAACTGGTACACTTCAGAAATGCTCTTGGGACACTTTGGTTTATAAAAAGTGATCCAAACGTTTACACATTTGCCCTATGACGTGTTTTAAATGTGCTCTATTTAACTCATTTGCATCATACGCGCATTTACGTCGGCATTGTGCTTGGTAACTGCACACGTAGAAGAGTACATATATACGTTCATTATTTCAGTAAATTTTGTTCAAAAAAAAAAGACTGGTGATAAGAACAAATTTTTCACTCTTCTGTATGATGCAATTTGGTTAAAGGAAGTGTAATCTGCTCGGTTAGAAAGAAAGTGTTTCAAAAGTGCACCGAATGTGTTCCGGATACTCGAATTGGTGTGTTAATACATTTAAAACCATATCGAAACCACATTTAAGCACACTTGTGAAATCACTGAATTATTTTCTGCAACGACGGCTACGGATTAGTTGGTTGTCTTTCATTGTCTATATACACTGAAAAAAAATGTTTGTTGTGTCAAATAAATATTTTTCAGCAATCATAAACTTATCTTGAAAGAACTATTTGTGCTACGAAATCGGAGCGTGTTTCATCATGTGCGCCATATAACCAGGAGGAAACTTCAACCCATTTCTGCGAAGCTACGCAGCTAGTGTTAATACACGCTAGTAGCGATATCTGGAGGTCTGGTTTGGAACATTTTTAACGTAAGTTACTTATTTATGTTAGTTTTATTTATATTATGCGAAAGATGGCATTTTTACATAGTCGCGCTTGACAGTTTGTTTTAAATAAACTTTTTTCTACGTGATACTGTTTAAGTTGTGGAAGTATCTGAGTAACACAATACAAAAAATACATAAATCTTAACGGGTAGCCTGTTGCAATTGAAGGGCTTGGGAGATAAAGGGGTTAAGTGACAAAATAGAAATTGCGAGTAATTAAAGTTCAAAGTTTTATTGTTGTTGCTGCAGGTTTTTTTATTTCTGGTTTTGTCATTAGTGTGAGTATAAAATTGGCCTATTGACATCTACTGTTTGATGTCGCAAGTTTTATTTGCTTAACTGTATCGTTGCTTACTATTATACAGAGTGTTCATTTTTTTAAGTGTAGCTTAGCCCCTTCATCCTCCAAGCCCTTCAATTCTAATCTAGGTGTTTGGAGATTGATTATGCTTAGAACAAGGATTACCAACCTTCAGGTAGCAATCTCAAGGCACTAAATTTGTGGGGAGGGGGGGGGGGCTTTTCTTATGACATAGTATATTTATCAAAAATCTAATTAGGTTAAATGTGTGCGCTTTTTATACAATTTGATGCTTACTTTTTGTTTCAGTATTTTTAAAATTTTAGTACTTTTGGTTGTAAATAACCCAGGCGATCGAGTGTCTTGTGTATCAATAATTTGTTAAACAGACCGAAAAAGAATCTATCGCTGCAGGGGGAGGGGCTATGACTGAAAGTGGCTTTTACACTAGGATAGAAATGAATGTACTGTGCCAACAAAAGTAACGTGGATGTATATTTAAATCGGTTTCTTTTGAGACATACTCTCCGAAGCTGCATTTAGGTAAATCTTAGCGTACTTTCGAGGGAAAAAATTACCTGCCATTCAGTACATAATTAATGCACAATTAATTTGTTATTTTTTACATTTTGCGAATTTATGAAATTTGAGTCGCACGATTTATATTCAACACAAATTCATAGTAAAACAGAAAAGTAATGTTTGAATTTGTAATTTAAGCTCGAAATATAAGGTAAAAATGTATCGGCTATTTGAGTATACATTTTCCAGCATATTACGTAAGTTTGACGTCTTATAAAAATGTGTGTGTCTGTATGTACGGTTCCTACATCGGGCTTGGCTCTGTTCACCGAAATTCATTTTTTCGGGTTTTGAAACGCCTTGAACTCTCTAGATTTAATTAAATAGGCTTTTAATCAAAACGAAATTTGTCTGCGTTACCAAACATTTGATTGATTAGATGTTAAATCAAAGACGACGAAGATTCTGCAATACGCTTTTTATCAATAAGATGTAAATTTAAAAATATTTATATGTGTCAAATATATTGATTTTAATTTACTTTTAGTTACAAAATGTTTTTTAAAAAAGTTAAATAACATTTCAGTAGTTCTAAGTACGGAAGTTTGAAATGTAAATCAAATGAGACGTGCTATAGTTTTTACCAGTATTGCGGAATCCTTTGAGATAGTTTAACTTTTCATAAAGCACTCTGTATTTCAAAGAAGAATTACACAAGTGTGAAATTTCTGAGGAGCTGAACCATTCTTGATCAAGGCAGTTAAATTTTCTTCCATATTTTGTGATTGCGCTTCAAGAAAGGGGGCTTGGATATAAACGCGAGCGATGATGTGGATATTTCAGTAATTGGGATTCTGGCACCGTCTTCAAATTTTGAACAGTACTCCTGTGCAGCGGGTGCAGCGAGGAATTGGAGGGAGGGACCTCCCACCCACCAGAAACCTTGTCTTTATAGCATATTGCTGTTTCGAATAGCGTAGTTTTTGCACGTAATGACGCTAAAAACTAAAAAGTTATTAGCGTCGTTAAAAGTTTAGTTATAACAATAACTCCTATAGCCTAAAGCCTTCCTGGCTAAATGGACTATTCATCACAAAAAGAATTTTTCAAATCGAACCAGTAGTTCCTGAGATTAGCGCGTTCAAACAAACAAACAAACAAACTCTACAGCTTTATATTATTAGTATAGGTTAGGAAACTCGATGAGGGTAGGTAAACCTATGTAAGATCTCGGTCTTGAACAATTTAAAAAAATGTATCAAAGATAAGGGGTTGTCCCCAAATGATGTAACGGTTTGAGGGTGGAAGGGGTTTGGGAAATTGTGATCGTTTGTGACAAGCAAGAACTGCAATATCACGCATTTTTTATAACACTATTCTTATGTAAAAAAGCATGAAAGGGAGTAAATGAGGTAAAGTGAAGTGTGACGCATTGTGACAGGAGAAGGGATATCATTAAAAATAGTGTAATCATTTTTGGACATAACCTAAATGTCTTTCTAGTGCAAATGATTAACACCACCTAATTGGATGCAACTCTAATATAAGTTCTTTTCTCTAACGACACCACTTACCCCTAACTATACGTAAATCTATTTAGCGTGAAGCTTTACCAAAGATCATTAGCTTTATATTTGCCATATAGCAGGGAATGAGTGGTTATACTTCTTGTGAACCATTCTGGGAACCGACAACCCTAGTCATCTTTCATGACATGTTCTGACCACTTATCTTAGTTATCTAAACAAAAATCATTCTCTGACAAACTGAAGCAAGTTTTAGCAAAATATTTCTATTTTAAAAGAGTGTATAAAATAAAGGTTTTTTATAGGCGTGCCTATAATCATTAACTAAACGTTAATCTTTATAAATGAAAGAAGGACCTAACAACAAATCTCAATTTACATGAAACACAAATTTGGATCTATTGTGCAATTCATAGGAGTATCTTTCTCAATTTGGAGACTTTGTTTCAAGACGAAGTATAAATTTTAATGCCATTGGCGTGCTGGCCCTACCTGAAAAGCTACTCTTAGACAAAATAGAACTCGTCAAAAACCCACATTAGCCTATGCCAGACGCAATTTAAACTGAAGAATCGTTGATGATTCCGTTCATATACAAAGAATGTTGAAACATATTTCGGCTGCAATACAGCCACTATGGTATTTAAATTTTCCCAAAACACACTCAAAAATGTCTGTCGTCTACAAATGTATCTGGACTATTTGCTTTGAAAGCATGCTGAAATCAGACTCGACTATGTTTCCTTCGGCCTGCTGTCCAAAATATGCACAAAGTGCAGTGCCGACGTCGGTTAAACTTTTCCTTTTCCCAAGCAGAGCCATTTTCGTGTGAGCTACGTAATTGCCCGGGAAGGATCCGCCCTGGAATCTTCGAAATGTTAGTATGCCTTCCTCATAAAACTAAAGTCCATGTAACCTAAGAACGGTGATTTCTGCCAGCCGCTACTCTCTACCTCTAGACGTCCTGTTTTGTATCCCCCCTTTTCCCTATTTACGATGCATTCCGGCGAAGCTTTTAGGATTTTCTGCGCTCAGACCTGAACAGAAATTGGACTTCAAGTGGCATCAAGCTACGAGATGCAAACTTTTTTGTTTCCTGAAGATTCAAATTCTTATCATAAGATCGCTAAGTAACTCTTTGTAGAAATAAGAAAAAAAAAGACGCCTCCAAAGAAAGCTTTCTTTTTCTCATCGTATGGCACATACATCAAACACTGGATTTGGTTTGAATTGAGCGTATTGTTTTATGTATGCATAAAGGGCTGGTATATTTTTTGACAACTCTCCAAATTGTCTCACTGTGTGTGCTATTCTTAGACGAAAGCATCTTACAAGTTCAAGATTACATTTTTAATATTAGATATTCTTTCACATTGTCGGTGTTTGAAGAAGTAAAGCAAGACTGTATTTCCAGCCTGATATCAGTGATTATACTTCTAACACGGATACAACTTTGTTCAAATGATAGTTTCAGTAAAAGAAACCAAGATAGAGAAATTGTATTCATATTTGAATTATTTTTCGAAAATAAATATGGGAAGAACTTGATTGTATTAAAACATTGCCAAATAATGATTCGCCAGTATAAAGCTTTACTCAATACAGTCATAGAAATTTTCAGTTCTTTTATACCTGGGAGTACTGCTGCATGTTTTATTGTTGGATATGGGTCACTCCGAAGAAAATGGTACAAATCATGTCTGAAACTCTTTACTTAAGATTATCAATTTAAGTAATTTTCACCAACTAATCATATTTTTTTTATTGAGTTTCCATTTATTTGTGTATAATGAAGCGTAAATAACTAGTACATGACTCATTTATGAAAGGATTTTAAATATTTTGATCACTTTGTTTAACAGAGTGGAAATATAACAGAGTGGACAAATAAGCCTTTAAAAATATCTGTATAATCATAAAGAAAAGTTAGAATCACAGAACAAGCATAAAGTGGACTAAACAGCCTAAAACTAAGTCTGTCTGCAATTTCAAGAAAAAATCTATTTGTTTCATCATGAAATCGGCTCTAACAGAGTGGACATCCAACAGTTCAAATCAACTATCATAAGAAAAGAATTAGACTCACCCTGGTTGTTGACTACATAATTCAATGTAGCAAGCTAACCACGGCAGTTATACTACATGTATTTTTTTAAAAATATATCAGATTGACTGCAATTGTTTATTTTATTTCCAAAAGGGATATAACAGAGTGGACAATTCGAAACATAGAAAATGTAGGAACATGGATAAATAATAGTGTTCTTTGAGGAATTTTTTTTCATTTGCGTAATAATCTGCAGAAATGGTGTCAGAAGCATCTTTTGTGCAGTGCAGTGTTATTTATTTTGTTGTTACATTTCAGTTTAATTTTAAATTACATTTAAAATTCTAGAAATTTGAAACTGGGACACCTCATTTTGTCCTTCTTCTGATAAAGATAATATTTTTTGTGTCATTTCTAAATGGATTATACCTAATCAATTGATACTTGATGGCACAAAATTAAATGGAGAACCAATAAAAAATACACTTAATGAGTGGTAGTTATTAAAATTGATTTTAAAAAATTCTAAAGTCTCAACATTATTTGTACCATTTTCGTCGGAATGACCCATATCTAAAACACAGTCACGGAAATCAAATGCGGGCATTTTTATGAAAAAATGAATTCTTCGTATTTAAGATGAAAATATATAATATAGACTTTGGTGTGTGCAGAACAAGCAATGAACTACTGACAACTAAAATGACATAGATTTACCTTGTTAAGAAACTGCTGCTGTTGCACTCATATTTGATGAGAAAGAATTTCCGCTCATTAGAAATGAAGCAATATTTGTAGAATTAATTTTTAATGTACTTTCTTTGGGAACAGATAACAATTTGGTGTCGATTGTTGAATTCGTTAAATTTGTTAAAAGCAAAATTCAGCATTTCATGGCTACCCAGGTAGCACGAGTAACCTTTAAACGTTTCATAAACGCTTTTAAGCGGTTGTCACAACGTTTATAACCATTTTACAACGTTTAAAAAACGAAGTATGCTACTTGGGTATATTCTGTAACATTACAAAACACGAAGCATTTTGGTTTCGTGGTGAAGAAGAGCGGTTTATAGGTATTATTTTAAATCATTTCTTTTTAACATCACTAGCAAAAATATGCTAAGCAAGTTGTTTTAATCAATATTTACAAATAAATATCTAGGCATTAAAATTAGTAATCGAATGGCAGACAAATTTTATCGTGTATCTTAAACTCCCAGCAAAAGCTTTGCTTTCATTATTACGGAAATTGAAATGACAAATGGAAGAACGGTAATAAAAAAATACTGGATATTAGAGTAATATATCATAAAATAGTACGATTTTTTATATGACGCGGAAAAACTATATATTTTTCTATGCGTTCATGGCTCGTTGAATCAAATGCATATGTTTAAGACTTTCAACGCCTTAGAATCTTAGTGTTTCACATGCAAGAAAATGTTTTCAAAAATATTTTTCAATATTTGCTTTTTGAAAACTATTATCATTAATTTTTCCTTGAGAAATTTTTTAGAGGGTAAAGATGAATTTTTTTTGGTAAAAGTTTACACATGCGTAAAATCACGTATGAAAATTTATCATTTTCGACAATGATTTATTAAAAACTTTGAAAAACAGATTTCCCAAATGGTCAATTCCAGTATTGGACAACTTTTATACTGAAATTGACTAATAATTTAAGCATTACTTTACTTTTTGCTATAAAAAAATTAAACGTAAACCATTACTCTCACCTAAATCATTCATGAAGACATTGTTAAAAATAGTTGTATTTTACATGCATTTTCAAGGTAACTTCAGAGAACGGAAGGACATTTTTGGAACATCCAGTTTTTACTTTGTTCGAAATTGGAGTATTCAATACCGATCTTTATCCCCTCACGATTTTATTGTATCGGGTAATAAGGATTATGCTTTTGAGGTTTCGATGCTTTGTATTAAAAAAAATTAAAATACAATTACATAATATAAAACAATTTGAATTTGTTTTGTTAATGACAGGGAAGTAACAGTAACTAAAGGAAAAAAGAGTTTTCATGGTTAAATTTGATCATTTATTCATAAATCTATTTTATCAAAGGCAGTAGAAAAGCATTATAGTTCTAGGGACTACTAAAAATGCAAATATGTTCTGCAGAAACAGCTTTGAGAAATAAAAAAATAACATAACTAGAACTTGCGTCTAGATTTTTTTTAAGGATACCTATACCTCGATATAGAAATAAAATCAAATTCTTCAACATGTTTAAAAATACTTTTGCAATTTTTTAAAAATTATTTTATAAAAAGTGATACATCAGTTGAAATGATTAACAGAAAAAAATCTACTTAACCGATTAATGCCTGACATTTTTTTTTCGAAAGATATTTTGTATTCTGTTTACAAACAGTGTCTAATGGACAGGAAAAATAATAAAAAAAATATTATGTAAAAAATTATGTTTTTATTAAGGAAAGAAAAATCCTCCCTTAAAAGTTACGATAAACCCCAGAGGGTACATACTTTTTTCACTAAAATTTTTTTCTGCCTATAATATTTATAAAAAAAAAATTCACAAGAAGAAATAAAATCAGCAATTAACATAAACTGGGAAACTGGGAATAACTTTGAAAACTTAGCTTTTTTTCTTGAGATTGTGAATGATGCAATTTTTGATAAAAATCATATTCAAACTGCTACAGAACACACTTTACAATGGTTATGTGCTGCAATCTGTTAATGACGAATTGAAACAATACCACGGTACTAATTGAACACTATTATTTGGCTGAAATGTTCATTTTGAGGAAATTCAGACCCTTTTTTGGACCGTCCCTAAAAGGGACGCCTGGCATTAATGGGTTAACCCTACACTTAATGATTTTTTGTTCTTTGAAAGACATATATATGTTTTTTAGTGTAATAAGAAAACATTGGAACACAGTTTTAAAAACATAATTTTGAAGATAGATGGTTGTATTTGCTTTGAAGATACTTAATACTTGCTTTTTATGATTGAGCTGCCTTATGCATGGTCATAAGTAAAAAAAAATTCCATGTAGCCAATTGGCAACGCTATGCAGTTTAGGGTTAATATTTATGTCAACTTCGTCGGAAACTGGCCATTATTTTACCTTAGTGCCCTCTTTTTTCGCTACTAGTATACAATAAAAGAAACCGAAAGAAATTTTCTCATTGTGTCCATTATAATATTTAAGAATCACATCGAAAGTAACAGTGGCCCGTTGTTCTTTCGTTTAAGGTACTATCATGGTGTATTATTTTCAACACCTCACCATTTTGAATGGTACGTAAGCGGAAAACTCTTTGGACGAAATTTATATTGACGTTAAGATCCGAATTAAATACAAGAATGCTAAATGGTGATTCAACAGTTGTTTCGATTCTAATTGTATTTGTGTGGGGTCGCATTGTCTGTTTTTAAAAATTTCAAATGCTAAAAGTATTTAATATTCTTTCTCCTGACATAATTTTTTTTATAAACGGCAGATTTGGTTTTAATATGAGTAAGTTGAGCATATTGCTTTAAAAAAATCAAAAACGGGAAATCCTAACTGCCAGATGAGACAATAAATACTTATTAGCTAAGTTTTAGTTCAGGCTATTTTTATATGGGTAACTATGCCATAAAAGTATTACTAACCAGAAAGTTTTTCTGTTTCTGCAATGTCAGAACGCATTCAAAACGAGTAAGTAATTTTTTATTTTTTTTATTTTATTGCATATTAAAATAGTTTTTCTCATAAAAATGAATAACAAGAATATATTCATAAATAAAAAAATTACATTGAAAAATCAACAAAGAAAAAATATTGCATTGTTTTATTACGTGTAATTATTCCTTGCCAAGATTCAAAATTACCTTTGAATTCTTATATTTCGCAAAAGAATTGTAAAAACTAAATATTTTATGCTAATTTCGCTACAGTTTATTTATAAGAATGAAAAAAAGTATATTAACTTAAACAGAACCAGGATAATCTTTAAAACTGCTATCATCTATTTTACATATCAAGCAAACATACACTGTTCCAGTGGTAGCCAATTTAGCAGAGACACATTTCGCGTCTCATGAGACAATGAAGGAAAAAAATATATCAATCATACAAAATAGTTTTCTCAAAGTGTTTAGCATGAGTTTTCTGCCGTGCTAAGCGCAAAAGTGGTATCTGCAGTAGATCTCAAATTGAGATATTACTCTTTAAAGTTTTGAGTTACAGTGTATTTTATGCAGATGACACTTATTTAGAATTTTTAAAAAAACACTTCCCGTTTTTAAATGACCGTACAATTTTGTATGAAGGTAAAATAAGTCCCCAAAAAACCACTTGCCCAAGTAGCACCCTTCGTTGTATAAACGTTGTAAAATGGTTATTAACGTTGTGACAACCGATTAAAAACGTTTATAAAACGTTTAAACGAAATTTGTGCTACCTGGGTGGTGACGCTAACTCAATTGTGATAAAAAGTGCACATACGACTTTTGTGCTTAGCACGGCAGTTTTCTTGCTTAATATTAAATTACCTACCGCATAAAAGATTAAGTGGTTAAAACTAGAACAGTGGCCGAAACTGGAGTGCTCAGCCCATAATTGAAGGGCTTGGAGGATAAAGGGGCTAAGTTACAATTTAATAAATGAACACCATCTACAATGGTAAGCAATGGATACAGGTAAGCAAATAAAATTTGGAACATCAAACTGATGTCAATAGATCAATGTCATACGCACATTAACGACAAAACTAAAAAACAAAAAAGCTGCAACAACTACAACAATAAAACTTTGAACTGTAATTACTCGCAATTTCTGTTTTGTCACTTAACCCCTTCATCTCCTAAGCCCTTCAATTGCTAAACAGTATATTTGTTCCACATCATTAGCTTTTAGGAATTAGAGATTAGGATCGAACACTTGATCACCGTACAGTAATTAAAACTAGCATATAAAGGTGCTGCAATTTTGCATTATATGTCTCAAGCCATTTTAAAAATAAGCAGTTCTAATGTTACAAACCTTTTAAAATACCGTGTATGTCAAATGGTCAATGAGGTAATCATTCATTGATTTTTCAGAAGGATAATCATGTGAAAGTTACATATGAAAATAATGATAAAAGAAACGATGTAGTCAGGTGCGGGTTCCCTAACCTCAACGGTGACTCGTCCGCTTTATTGATTTCCGTTGCTTGTTCCAGCGGGTGTTTGACTTTCAATTGAACTTGCATTCTTACATAAAGAAATTCTCATATTTTCCCGAAAATGTATGCTTCGAATTTGTATTTTTGCAAAAAAGTTTCACTTTTTAACTTGGGCACTTTCTGAAAATGCAATATTTATTTTATGAGCGTACTTTCCTATATTTTAGTAGTTGATATGTATTACACTGGGGAACAGTCATTTTGCGGCATTCTAACTTTTGTCTGATAAGTCGATTCCTTATCAGACAAGTGTGCTGAATACTAGAAAAATATTAGGTTTGTCAAATTGGCTCTAATTTTTGAGATAAGTGCTGAATACTAGAAAAATATTAGGTTTGACAAATTGGCTCTAGTTTTTGAGATAAAGACTATTAGCCATTTCACTGAGAAAACAGAAATAAAAATACCAATATATATTAAAAAAACATTTTTATTAAGATCCTTTACCAGAACGATATAAAAACAAAAAATGTATATGCTGTTCATCAAGTTATTAAAACAAAAATGTTAGAAAAGTTTTTTTGTAAACTTTTCTGTGATGGTACTGCTCAGGAATATCTCTTATTGAAGTACGACAGAAGTCTGTCGTCATGTGGCGATCCCATTGACCTTGCTAACTTCATTATTATGATGTCCTTTTGGAACCGTTCTCCTTGTTCCTCACTGTAATCACCCAGATTATACGGAAATCTGTCCAAATGGCTGTGCAAAAAATGCAATTTAATTCTGATAGCTCCTAATGTGTGAAAATGTTGAAGCAATTTAGCAACTTATTCTGAATAGTCTGGAGCTTCATGGTACCTCAAAAACTATTTGACTACTAAAAAAAAGCTTAGCCATACTTCAGATTCTATTTATGTCATATGGATTACAAATACTCTATCTTTTATAAGAGTATGGATTTTCGGTCCATCGAATATGCCTGCTTCTAATGTTTCCATGATCAAGACTGGAAATGTTTAATGCATATATTTAAAACAGTCACTTGTCTTATCAAGGGCTTTAAAGAACTGTTTAATTAACCCCAGCTTAATGTGAAGTAGTGGAAAAAGACTTATCTCTCGACTTATGCTTTTTGTTTGCTCTTCAGTAGTATCAAATAGAATAAAAATGCGTAGTTAGTTTATTAAAGTACTAAGAGTAGGCAACACATTTGTTATTTTAGGGAATTTTTGTGGGCATGGCATATGTTTGTGACATTATTATGATTTGTTTTGTAAACGTGTTGATAAAGTGCAAAGGTAATTGTTCCATATAAGGCCGTTTTAAGGTCCGTTGCCCAATATTTCGCTTATTTGTGTTTCAGTTGGTTCCAACTTTTGCACATCCATTAGTCAGCTCACTAAGTATAAGAAAAAATTTATTCCTGGTGAAAATTTAAGTTTCAATTATGCTTTTAAGCACTTTTTAAAAAGAAAGACATTTGACCTTATTAGAACCACGGGTCCCCAATAAGGTCAATTTAAGGTCTGCGCACAAGGCTAAAAACCAAAAATGCCCAAGAAGAATCAAACTTAAAAAAATGAAGATTTTCAAGAACATCATTATGAATTATGTATCAAACAACATTAAATAAACTGAAAAACATTATGAGAAGTTCCATGCTTTATTTAATGGAAAAGAGAAAGAGTAATCGTCACATTCGGGCAACCGATAACTTGTTATTCCATGGTTTTTGTTTACTCCTGCTCGCAGGTCACTCACAGTTGTACACAGAAATCCTGTACCCTTTTTTCGGTGTCTCAGTAAAGACACCAAAGTGCCAAAGTCCAGTCATGGCCTTATTAGGCCGCAATCTACTTTTCTTGCGTAACCAAGTCATAGGAAAAAATGACGATACATAGGCTTTTTTCAATTTTTAATCCGTCAACTACATAACTTATGCTTTGTAGAACAATTAACAACTTTTTTAAAGTACTAGTAAACTACAATGAACCATGAAAAAATAAGTGCACGTATGCACGTAACAAAAAACATTATTCCTTATTATCATCCTTGTTTTTATAAGTTATAAACTGTTGGTTTTAAAGCCTAATTTATTTATGAGTTACTCATTTATACTTTTGTACGTTGCAACATGGTTTTACTTTTTTATGATTAGGCAATAAGTTTTGGGTTCTTGGCATTGTAGTCTACGCGCATATGCACGTAACAAACAATTTTTAGTTATTATACATTGCATTCATAAATTATAAATTATGCCTTTAAAGTGTATTAAGTTTAGAAATTTTGCAAAGTGATTAGTTTTTCTTTTAAAACATAGCATATTTTTCTAAATAAAGTTTATTGTGCAATGTTCCTCGTACAGAGCAAATTTTACACTATGTTTTAAAACCAATCGCCATGTAACTAGTGCAAAAACCCACGAAACCTTATTTACTCTCTCTCTTTTTGCGTCTCAATATATTTTTATTTTTTTATATAAAAGAGCAGTGTCTAACCTTTTTCTGCCATCTTATGTCAAAACAATTCTCATAGCGCATGTAATTTTTCAAAATAGTTTATTCTGTTCTAAAGAATATGGTAAAATAGGGAATGAGTAAGAAAGCTACAAATCAATAACTGTCGTCGCCATTACTTGATGCTTGTTTTATTAAATGCATATTTTTCAGAAACCAACTTATGAATATTTGTCTCCAAATTCGTGACATTGTCGCTTTTCGATTTCGCAGCATTAAACTATACAGATCAGCTTCGCGGGAAGGATGTAGAACCGCGGGTCGTAGGTTGGGCGCACCAGCAAGTAGATAAATATTTGTGGTGATAAGGACTGGTAAATGATGTAAGTGGGCTAACTCTTTTCCTTTTTAATAGTTGTCTTTTATACAAGATTAAAATAACTTTGCTTTGCGTGAATCAATGAGAAATGTTCAGTATTTCAAACGTCATTTTTATAGTTTGGTACTTTTTAAGGCAGCGAGAAATAACTCTGAGAACAATGTTAAGGGGCACAGTACCTCAAAACTAACCAAACGACCAACAAAATTTTTATTGCTTATTTCAAAAGTAAAAGTTATTTAAAACAATCGGAAAAAATGGCATTACACACTAGCTCAATTATTTAAAAAGTTATGAGTGACTTTTGGGCATGCAGGCTATGTGTTCTAATGGAAAAGCAAAACTTTAAAGTGTTTTTCTCGATGATTAGTTTTTAGTATTTCCATGTTACTGGAAACGCTAAGGAATTTTTTCTATTAAAGATGTAAATTTAAAGCAATAGTTTTTGCTCTCAGGATAATATATTTAACGAAACTGTGCATTGAATAAGCAGTTTATAAATTACTATAATTTTTAGAGCTTATTAAACCTTTTAAAACAAAATTTTCTAATAATTTTTTACATAATAGGTCACAAAATATTTTCAAATCAATATATAAGAAAATGAATGCACATCTTTTTAGCGATAATTCTTGTTATCATTTAGCAAAAATAAATTTTGATATAAGTGCAAAAACAAAAAAACCTTAGAATTTTTAAAAAATTGAAATTTTCTAATTTTTTTCAAATTTTCAAAATAAGTGGACAATTTTTTTAATGTTTTAAAATAAATTTTTGATTGTTAAATCAATGCAGAAACGAAGGTTTTAAAGAATTACGCTTTTCATGTAAATTAAAGAAAATTGTTAGAAAGGTACTGTAACCCCTTAATGTTAAATTATTTGATCGTCTTTGATTAGTTCGTACCAAAGAAAAAAATGCCTAGGATGCAAAATAAATATTTTAAATATCTTCAAAACTTTAATAAATTTCTGTTTTTTAATCAATCATTTTCAAGAAATAATTTTAACGTAGCACTAACCCAGGTAGCACAAATAACCTTTAAACGTTTTATAAACGTTTTTAAGCGGTTGTTACAACGTTAATAACCATTTTACAACCTTTAAAAAACGAAGTGTGCTACTTGGGAACACATAATCCTGAAACTTTAAGAAACATATTCACCAGAACGTGATTATAAATTCAATGAAAGAACAAAAAGCTGTTTTTGATAATCGGTGTAAATAAACGTTAAAAGTTACCTTTGAGCCGATTTTAGATTTTGCCAAAAAGCAAAGCATTGAAAAAAAAATTAAGTAAGTAAGATTGGATTTATACCGAAGAAATATCACATGAAATTGAACATTTGGCTTTATCTCAAGAAGATAAAAAAAAACTAATGCTTCAAAGCATCTTCATATTTTTGAAAACCTTAGTGAAAGTTTAAGAGTTTTGCGTCACTTATAGTTTATATTAAGTCTCTCTCTGTTTATACCTTGCACAAAACATATAAAGCAAAATTCAATAGGTTATAAAACTGATAATTGAAAAAATATTTTATTTTCATCTTACTAAAAGCAGTACTTAAAGCAAAATAACATTTGCATGTAGTTATCTAGTATGTAATAAATTGTAATGATTTTACTTGAAGGCATTTTTCACGAAGTTGAAGTTTCAATAACCATTCTAATGTTTTGAAAAAGTTAGAATGCTGGTACGAATGTAGAAAAATATTTTTCCCACTAAAAACTCAATCATTCCAGCCAATACTTCATAGCTGAATCTAGTATGGTTACGTTCCGTGAAGAATACACAGTGCATCTCTCTTCTGAATTAGAAAAGCTTTTCAAATTGCTTTAAACTTTTTTCCTGAGATATAGCGAGAATTCAAACTGCATATCGTGTACTTTTGCTGATTGCACCACTTGTTGCGTTCAATGCTCTTTTAACATAGATTTGTGCCATAAAATATTAACTCCTTAACTGCTGTAGACCCACTTCTAATCGAGCTAAGACATAACGTTAATTACCTCGGGCGTAAAAAATATTTTCCGAAATTAATGATGTATTAACTGTATTCGGGCGATGTAAGTTCTTTCCGAAGTATGATCGTTTGTATTGCGCTGTACCCAGTGAAACTATTTTCCCTGTATAAAGCAGAAAGTAATCGCCCCTAAGCCAGGGATGAGGCAGAAACGTACAATACACCAGTAGCTCAGTTTATTTCATCCATGAACTGCAGTTTCGTGCATATTATGCACTCATCAGCATGGAATAGGAATTAAATGAACTAGAGGTAAAAATCCTCTTATTGAGCAAAGAGAGCCAACAAAAGCTGGTACCTAATGTGAAATTAGAGTACCAGGAACGACCGCACTTGATTGTATATTCTCCCTGCTTCGAAATGCATTAAAATGATTGTAAGTGACCTTGATAGAGCTCTATTCTCAACTATTTAATTACTCCTATGTATGAAAAACGGTGTCATTAGGAATTGAATTTTGTCGGTTTTCCTTTTGGCCGCAAGGGATTAATCAACGGTAAAAAGTCCGCTAACTATTCGTCAACAACAAACATATGCCAGTAAGATTAATGTATATGGGTGAAAACAAGTCAATTCTCTACTGCCCACCATAATGTTGAGTTTACATAAAATTCATCACTATTTTATTATATTTTAACGGTATTATATATAAAACCGAAATTTTAAGGTAGATTTTCAAGCCAAATATGTCTAATAAAAAGTAGAGATTTCATGATAGCCCTCATCATAGTAGCGTTCAATTGTTAAGAGCGATATCGTAATTTTCATTACAATGATAGTGAAATTTTTAGGCTAATAGGAAAAAATATATTAATCGAATTGCTATTAAAAATTAATGCTCAAATCAACGTCATTAAAACTTGATTTTTAAAACTATTGCTCACATACTATTCAAAGTTACGAGAAATCAATAATGTATTCTTCATTGATTGTTGATTTAATTACTTATTTATGTATTTATTTTGTACAAAGGTGTAAATATTTATTTTTTTAGTGAAATGCTCCCAAAAGCGAGGTGTTCCTTCGCTCGCAATTGGCAAAATATTGGAAACCAATTAATGTATTTTCTTTTTCAAATTGGCAAATATGCGTGGCATCATCTGTCAGAGTTTGGGTTAGAGAGTATTTACAAGTATGAACTTAAGAATTTCTGATGTAGCCCAATCGTCGAATCTCACACCTAGATTGCTGAGCATTCTTATCTTATGCTCAGTAAAATTGGCCAATTGCCTCTAAGATAAAAGAATGCAAAATGACTGTTGCATGATTGTAAAGTTTGACGTAAGTGATAACATAACACACATAAGTTTTTAAACAAAGACTATAAGGTAAGTAGTCTGGTAACTTGGGTTCAGAAAATCGAAAATTTTTTTTCTTGCTTAACTTGAAAGTACAATGTCTTGAGAATATACTGTGAAAATTTCGGACAGAAATTCGAAATATTTCGGGAGTTATAATGAGTTTCCTAGAGCGCCTCGGAGTTTGTTGTTAAACTTTAAACGCGTTTTTCTCAAAACATTGTTTTTCTGGTCGGCCCGGGTCCTAACTTTTTTTCTACTGAACCGATTGCTTTCAAATTTTAACAGGCTGTTCTACACACTCATAGTTCTCGTCGGAACTAACGAGAATTTTTTTCACCCCTAACTTTTTATTTTACAACCCTTTCTTTGCTAAAATAAAAGGATTTTTTTTTTCAAAGTCCGCCATTTTATTATTTACCCTTGAAATTTAACTTCAGTAGTTCCGACCAAAATGACAGATCTATAGATTAAGAATAATCAAGAATATTTGATTTCAGATAACATCAAGAGCCAAAATCACCCGGGCCACCCACGCGCATTTTTTTTTTTTTTTTTTTGAGGTTCCAACTTCGAGGGGCAATAATAATAGTAAAAAACTATTCAATTTTTTCAAATAAATAATTTTTTATATCTTCAATATGTAAATAAAAACACTCTTAATATTCAAGAAGATTCATTATTATTTTTCTATAAAAAACCACCCTCCAAAAAAGCCGTGAAAATAGGCATGAGTTACCGGACTACTACCTTAAATACTACTGAAGTTGTACATGACTACCTTAGTTACTGCTTGGAGGAAACCAAAGAAATGATGCACAACATTCCTGTGTGGAATACGTGCATGTATTTTGCACGTGGAAATTGAGCTCTTAAAATAGAACCACTCTTTTTTCGTTCACACATACAAAGAATACCTTGCACTTCTAAACACCTGTATTAAACAATACACTGCAAAAAACGAACAGTTGTTTTTACAGCATAATACTGACAGCCGAGGTTCCAATTTAAAACAGTAAAATGCACAGTAATAAACTGCAAAACTAACACTTTTACGGTTTCTTACTGTGAAGTTAGCAATTTTACAGTTTATTGCGGTAAAATTAGCTGTATTAGACTGTATAGAGCAACAGTATTATACTAGTAGCAGAAGTTCCAGTTTAAAACTGTAAAATGCACTGTAATCAACTCTTAAAATGAGCAAGTTTACAGTTTCTCATTATAAAATTAGAAATTTTACAGTTTAGAACTGTAAAAGTAGTAATTTTACAGTATATTACTGTAAAATTAGCAATTCTTAGTTTATTACTGTGAAATTAACTGTATTTATACTGTAAAAACAAAATTTATTTTTTTACAGTATAGGTGAACATTTTTCGATAATTAAATTTTTTTATTTCCCAAATCAAACTTTTAGGCAGTAAAATATTTTTAAACAACATAATCCCTTATTCATTCAGCGTTAAAAATAGATGATACATGAATGATACATAGCTTGAAAACCATACCATTATGTGTCAATGAATCGGTATGAATTTCAAACATTACTTGAGATTAATGATCATTAAGAATTGACAAATAGCTGTAAGAAATTTTAAATGACACTGTATCATATTTTATGAAAATGAAAGTAGGAAGAAGCGACGTTGATTTATTCATTGATTAATTTTAATTAATTTATCTATTTACTTTTTTTCCTTCTTCATTTTTAGTAAGACAATGCTAAAATATTTCAATTAAAAAATAAATGTTGGATATAAAGTTTCTAATAAACTATTTAAAAATATTTTTATGAGTAAAAAAAAAAGTAACGTTAAAATTTTAATATTTTATTTCACTTTCTTGTTTTTAGCCAGGTATTTTTCAAATATTCATCAAAATTTCGCCACATAAAATGTTGAAAAATCTTAAAGTTTGAAATGAGCTTATTTATAATCAATTTTTAACATTAAATAGCTTTTCTTTGTTACAGTATTAATAATAATAATAATTAGCTCAGAGCTATTTCTTTCAAGAACAATAGTAAAACCATTTTCACAGGTAATACGTTTAGAAAAAAAACTGTCAGTTAAGGTTAGTTGGATATAGAAAAAACATATGAATCATTAACTTCAATGGTTAATAAATGGTGTTTTTATTACAGAGCAGATTGAATAATCACACTCGTATCTCTCTGAGTTAACTGTTAATAAAGATGCTACGAGATATTTTATCGATTAATTGAGTCTTGTCTGAAATGAAAAAATTGCGTGTTCTGGTTCAATCGAATAATGCTGCGTAAAATGAAAGATTATATTAAAGAGGAAACCTGCTGTGATCTTAAAGATATTTTTGAGAGCGAAGAGAATGATCACATTAAGCTTGCTACATCTGATTGGCGGACATGATGAAACGGAAGAAAAGTTCTTAAGTATTATTGAAATGGAGAAAAAAATCTATCTGACAGAAAGAAAAATGTAACTCTTTTATGAACGGTCACCTTGCGTATGTTTAATAGATAATATTTTTTAAGGGACTGTACATAAATGACGACAAACTTTTTTGAGCATATTTGATCCCCTTTTCCCCTGTATTGCATAGTGTATTTTTTCGCATAACCCCCCTCCCCTCCTCCTGTTACATGTTATGGTGTATTATATACTTGCAGGACAGAAGAAAAGCACCACGATTATTTTTCAGATTTTATTTTTAAACTTTATGTATTTTAATAATACACATACCACACACATTTGTAAGCACAATAATAATGATTAGAAACGTGTTAAACATAGCATATGTATTAGCAATTAAATATGAATATGAAAGAGCAACTGAAACATGTAGACTTTTAAAATGTGAAATAGAGTTGGATTTGGCTTTTTTTCTTATATTTACTTTATTCTTACGAAAAATTCATAAACTTCATCTAAGAGTTGATACTTTTAAAGTAGGACTGAATGAATCATTAACCTTCATTTTTTGATGTGATGAACGTTACAGAAACAAAACAATGAAAAAATACATTAAATTGTTTAATCTAACTTTTTTAAATGCTTTATTTTAATTAAAATGAATGATGAAACACTTGTAGCTCTCTCCCCTTTATCATAATTTCACTAACCCCTTTTTCTTTCAAAGATCATTTGTTGAAAACCCCTAAGCTGCATATCTCTTTATCTAAATATACTTTATTTAAGAATTTTATGAAAAAAAAAATGATGAGGGTAGTATAAAAGCTTTTGCGGCAGGCCCGTCATTTAGGGGCGCCGGGGGGGGGTCAATTGCCTCCCCCCTGGCTTTGAGAAATCAATGTATTTACATATAAGTGGGCGTGTTTTTTTATGTTTTCCGATGAAATTGCATTGTGTTTGGACCGCCCCCCCCCCCCTCAGCAAAAAATTGAAATGACTTCCCTGTTTTGCCGCAATACTATGGCGATACAGTTGCAATTAAAATATACTTTACAGCAAACTTTAAAGAAAAGTTCTCAATCACCTGTTTGAGAGTGAGAGTTAGAGAAATTGAACTCTCTCGAAAAAAATACAATACCTTTACGCATCTGTACCAGAGAATAATGTTCCAAAACTAACAGAAAAAAAAGAAAATAAAAACATTATAGAAACCTACCAATTTTCGTAAAAATAATATGACATTCGATTAGAGAGAATAACTTTCTGTTTCCTAATGCCACGTGTAATATTAAACAAAAAATATCTTATCTTGCATTTCTGAAAAAAGCAGACTTTACTAATGAAATAAATTCTATCTGAGCCATAATACATAACGAAAAAGGCGCACAAAAATAAAAATCATAAGTTAATCGCCCGATAATTTTTTCCTCAGGAAATACATTTTTTGTTTCTTGCTAAAATTTATCTGTAAAAATAACTTATTTTATTGCTTTCTACTCGTATTTTCAAGAAATCTGCGACTATATTTTTAAATCAAGAGTTAAGAGGTACTCCTAAATTGCAAAACAAAGATGTTTATAGAAAGGGTTTGCAATTTTTTTTAATGAAATCTTAGAAAGCATATACATGAAAAAAACTTTTTCTCATTTAATAAGAGCCAAAAGCATCCCGTTTTCAAGTTCGAAATATATTTAAAAGCAAAAACACAGTATTTAAAGACATAAGTACTCAGAAATACTGCAGTCACGTGTTTCGACATTACAAGGAACGCCTTTTTCAATGCAAAAAATGCACTCACAGAAGCATACATGCTCCAAAAATCTCCATAACACGAACTGTTAGAATTTAGTTATTTTCTTCAATATTAGGAAAAGTAAGAAAAATGTCCCACCAAAGTAATCGATTATGCGTTTTCAGACAAAAAAAGAAACTTTTGTAAAGATACATGTTTGTATTCGTGTATCATTAAAGTTTTAATAACCCCGATCACGATTGAGAGAAATATCATTCCTTCTCTTCTACGGATGGTCATAGTAAAGAAAAGCCCGTTTCAAAATCGCTTTTGAATTACAGCCGCTAAGATGCTTTAGCTGTGAAGGACATGGGGAATAGTAATCCATATTCTCAGGATAAATCGCATTGGATGACCGATGATATCAAATAGGCTTATTCGGGATCCAGTAGACTTTTGTTGTTGAAGTGACCAATGCTTTATGACAGAATGTTTTTGCGCATGAAATTTAGTGAAACGGAAAAGCTATTTTTGTGGCGGTGCAGACTTAGATACCTAAGTAGCATACTTCGTTTTTAAAGGTTGTAAAATGGTTATTAACGTTGTAATAACTGCTTAAAAACGTTTATAAAACGTTTAAAGGTTATTTGTGCTACCTTGGTAAGTTTTATAGATTTCGGATGATATTTTCTCAAACTAAATTTGAAAAAATATTGTCAATATATTTGATCACTTAGTATCATAAAATATTTATGATTTTTTTTCCGGAGCTCGGAGTAAAAATCCCGCATGCGGGGTACTTTTTGTTTTTGTCACCTACAACTGACATGATTAAGAAAAAAGTAAGGAAACTGTTTTTGCAGTATAATACTGGCAGCTGAAGTTCCAGTTTAAAACTTTTAAAACTATCAATTTTACAGGTTCTTACTGTAAAGTTAGAAATTTTGCAGTGTATTGCCGTAAAATTTAGCTGTATTATACTGTGAAAACAACAGTATAATACTGGCAGCAGAGGTTTCAGTTTAAAACTGCGTAAAAGAAGAATTTTTACAGTTTATAACTGTGAAATTAGAAAATTTTAACATTTTATTTCCATAAAATTAGCTGTATTATGCAGTAAAAACAACAATAATTTTTTATAGTGTAAAGGAAAAATAATATTCGAAAATGATGAAATTAGAATCATATGGGTTTAGGAGCTGAAAACAAGAATTTTAGCTGTGAATTTCAATTTGAAAAGTTAAAAAATCCGAAAAACTTTTATTTACACTTTATGCCTCCATTATGGTCTACCACAATAATAACATCGAAAGACAAATGTTTGCATTTCGTGAATCAACTATATGCACCACAAATGTGTTTTCTTTTTTTTTTTTTTTTCAATTACCCTTCGAGTCTATATAAGTCTATTTCAAGAAGCTTTAACATCAAAACAACCGTTTACCACCCGATCAATTCGAAGATGACCTTGCGCAATGCATACACACAGCCCCTTTTTCATCTTTCCTTTCACTTCTCTAGCCTTAATTTTCTGAAGAAAAAAATTTTGCTTCTCTCCATATTGCGTATTTTACTCAATGCTGCACGCTCCTCCAAATTAATTTTTATTCTTATCACATGCGTTAATTATACTTGAAATCTATAAAGTTTTGAAAACACACGTAGGGTAGATATACCAGTGAATGAACACTTCCAGTGAATGAACAGCTCGTAATTTTCTTTGCAAAATAAGTTTTGACCTATTTTACTTCGATGCATCAGCAGTAGGCACGTTATTCTACATATTTCTAAAAAGAAATATATCTAGAAGATGCTGCGTTTGTGTTTTGTTTGGAGTGTTCATTCAGTGGGTCAAGACACTTTTTCTCCTTTCAACCCCCAAAAAAACCTGATCCAGAACCATAGAAATTAGCGCAATATTTTTAAAAATAATTACATATATCACCTAAAGTGTTTTTACTGTCATGTGACTAATGCTACAATTTTTAGCGATGCTATTAATTTTTGAGAACGAAATTTCGCTTAGGTGTTCATTCACTAGTCGGTTTACTCTACTTAGCGTTAACACAAAAGCAATTATAAATGATAAAATTATAATGTTCAACCTACAAGTAAGATGCAAATTCATTGCTATAGTACTGTAAAAAAATGTGATCTGAATCATGAGAGAACATCAATAGGCTGGCTGCATAACTGCAGCTCAAACCACTTGTTTCTGTTTATAACGTAGATCATCAACTCTTTGCCAAAGATTTCTGACTTTCTCCGTACATGTAGAATGTACGTATAAAAAAACACAAGTATCTCATACTGGGAAGTAACTTTATATTGAGTGACTTTCCCCCCTTTTATACATAGGGCCTTTAAAATTAGAATATTTTATTCGAAATGCAAATAAAAGGTAAACTTTTATACCTAACATTAATAAACTTTGTACTAGGGAAAAAAATTGTCTGGTAGTTTGGTTCTCACTGAAATACATTTCAAGAACTTATCCTTAGCGAGGAATGACTCGGTGCTTCACGATATAAGAAAGCAATGTCTCACTTTTCTCCTATCCAAAACAGCAACCCCAACCACTGTGACTTTTGAATATTTGCTGGCCTTTAAGATATTTTGTATAACGTAAAAAAAGTGTTCGTGAGAAAACAATGCTATACGTTCACGCGTATTAACTTTCGTTCTAATGTGTACTAAAAGGCAGCAGTGAGACTTAAAGCATGTTTTTTAGAGAACGTCCAAATTCCATCGCAATCTTAGGTCCCTCTGACGTCTTACATTATGTATTGCTCTTGCTCTAAACATTTTAATGATGGGTCAAGCTAATATAAGTTTAGACAAAATATATACTGTAGCTATTAAAAGCAGTTCACTTTGTGCGCAAATGAGTAAAAACCAAAAAGCGACGTTTAAAAACACAAATAGATAAAGTTAAAATTGGCAAACATGTTTCAAAGGCATAAAGCCTCCTTCTTCAGTGCCGAGCAAGAAATGGGGAAGAAGAAAGCAAGAAACCATTTCTTGCTTGGCACTGAAGAAGGAGGCTTTATGCCTTTGAAACATGTTTGCCAATTTTAACTTTATCTATTTGTGTTTTTAAACGTCGCTCTTTGGTTTTTACTCATACTGTAGCTAGTTACACAACTGCGTAGCGTAAACCGCTGACCGCCCTGAACGTGCAAAACATGAAATAGACGAGCGAAGCGCAGCATCGTGTGTCTAGCGTTATGAAATCACTCTAACTACCACTGATCTTCTTTCCTTTCACGATAAAAGTTGTTCGCTTGCCGGCGTTAGGCCGCGTGCATGCGATTTGCCGACGCTTGCCCGTATGCTACTTATATCTCAGTTGCGCATGAAACCGGTTACTCGTTGTGTATTTAGTTAATATTAAATCTATGGTTCAGACTGAGCCTCCAACACCATTGAAATCGAACGGTTCGTTTTCTTAAAAAATATTCCAATTTCTTCATTAACCTTGCTTCAAAAATACGGTGGACGTTGTATTGAACATGCATTCTAGCATGTTTCGAAAACCATTAAAATGCACTTTGTAACCAGAAAAAAGCATTTTCATCAGCTTTGTAAGGCGATATGTTTTGAAAAATGGCTAAATTTTGTCCGTCAAATCATCAGAAAAGCTCTGTTTCTTCTGACAGGAGGCTTACAGCAACAAATAGTGTTTTGTCAACATATTGGTTCAGGCTGTAGTGCAATTACATAAAAAATGGGTCACGTGAATTTTAATTTAAAAAAAGTAAATAAAAATTATCATTAGAAGAACTAAAATAATGAAACGGTCTAAAGTACACGAATTTTCCGGCTCAGCGGGGAGCTTTAAATGTCATACGGAATACTCTTTCCTGAACAAAGATTCTTACTATGCAATTGATTTACACTACAGGTGATTAAAAAATTAATGCGTTAATTTTTTTAAATAAAACTTATCATGAAATTTTTTACATACTTGGCAAAACTTCAAGGGCCTGGAGGAGGGCATATCATGCGATACCAAGATATTTTTCTCCCAATGAGCTATGAGTTTTACTGAGTTACCATTTTTGCTACTGGCGATTAAAAAATCGTACATAATATTTTTGAAAATTAAATTTAAAATGCTATTTTTGTCACATTTAGTGACATTTCAAGGATGTTGCGGAAGATGAAACCTTTTTTATTTCAAAGCTATTTTTTCTACAAACATTTGATACCAATAAACAACTTTTCCCACCACAGGCGTTTTCGATTTTTAAAAAAAGTTAAAATCGTCCCACCCTAACATATATTCGTTTGTACAATGTCGCAATGAAAATAAGTTTTTAGCTATTCAGAATTCTTGAACTAAGGAGCAAGGATTGTAAATGTGGCTTACTTATAAAATAGAACTTGTCGGAAAGCGGGGTGTAACACAGTTTTACCAGACTAATTCTAGTTTACGAAAAATTGTTTTGTCCTCAGATTTAATTAGAGTAATAAAAGGTTCTAGCACATTTCAAAAAAGTTATGTCAATAAAATATGACGTTTTTGTCGCGGTTTTCAAAAGAATATTTTACAAATATTTGTTCGAAAAATTATATTTATTTCTTCACTTATATAATAATAATAGATGAAGTATAACATCTGCGCTAAGGAATAAGGTCCAAAATTTTTAAAAAATGCAAAACTAATATGGTTGAGAAAAAATACCACCAAGCTTTTTAGGAAATTGCAATGAACTTCTGATTTAAAAAACAAATAGATAGTTTAGAGCATTTTTATCTTACATTGCAGCACATAAGACGAGCATATTGAAATACTAACAAATATTTGAAAATTTTAAGCCGAAATATTCGCTCGTTTTTGAGATCGCTTTACTTCGCTTGGAGCAGCACTATTCCAAGCTTCAACTAGGTTTTGTAAGAAATATATATGTTAAGAAAATTTGTGTAGAATGTGCCGAATTATCATTTTCTTTAAAAATAAATTAATGACTGAAAGGTTTGAAATAAAAAGAATGAAGAATAAAAATTAAATTACCAATCTCGCTTTCTAATTCATTCAAACAATTTAAATCATTACGGCATAGTATTCCAAAGAGACGATGCATCAAAATCAAAAGCTTTAAAATTAGCAATTTAAGATATGACTTCAATTTCTTGAATGAATTAACAGAAATGGTTAAGTTTCCACGCAAAAATTATTTTACACCAATTCCAGCTTTTGTTTAAAATGTAATCTCATCTCTCTTAAAGTGCTGCGCAGTTTTATGTAACACAGGGGAAAACGAATTCCCTTTCAACATCATTGCATGCATATTTCAACTATTTTTTGTAGCAAGTGATGCATATTTGATGTTTAATGTAGCATTTCTGAAAGGGGGAAGATGCCTCAATTTCGAGTGCACATTGCATCGTAAACTACGATAAATCATTACGAGTTGCAAGTAAAAAAAACTTAATTCGCACAGTATTTTTTCCCCCTTTCGTCTAGGCAACTTTCGATTTCGCATTTAATTCATTTCATTATGTGTTTTTAAAGCACTTAAATCTAATTAAATCAAAAATTAAATAATTGAATCCCATCATCACCATCATTTTTAATTAAAAAACCGTTAAAAGAATAATAACAATATAGTAAGAAATAAAAATGGTTGAGTACAGTTCGGAAAGTGAGATGAGTATGCCAAGTAACGTCATGTATACTAGCAAAGTCAACACATTCCCCTTTGTTTTTTTTTTCCTTCAGAATAGCAAAATTCACTACATCATGATTTTATCGTCATCATGAAGCATAACTGATGATAAAGCGTTAGCAATAAGCAGGCCATTATCAACAGTCAAAAGTATATCAACAGGTTTAAACAAAGTGTAAAGTCAAAATTGCCTGGCTTTATTTTTCGGTACCTTTTGTTTCTTCATGGTTCACTTGTATAAAAAAATGTTAATTATCTTAGAATGCCTAATTTACGTCTTTGGCGAACTCACGATAAAAATTCGCTGTTTACAGTCATTTTTTCTGTGATTTGATAACCCTAGTAAAGCAGAGTATAGCCCAATAAGGCATTAGGCCAAATAAGGCATTATAAGGACTCCAGTGGCCTTATTAAACCAATGAAAGATAGGGTGGAGGGTATGGTTCTGTGCTGCACATGTGAGTAAGAGCTGTGTGCACTCCTGCACACTGACCAAATGACAAAAAAGCAATTTATAAGTGCCCTGAATGAGACAGTTGATTTTTATCCTTTCTTTTGATATACATATGGAACTTTTGATAACGTTTTTTAGTTTATCAAATGTAGTTTAATGTGCGTTTATATTGACAATATTTTTTAATTATATCGATAGTACTGTTTGTTGTTTTTCATGGTTGACCTTATTTAGGACCCCTGTTTGATAATTTATAAATTATTGTTCAATAATTATTTGGTAAGACTAATTAGCCATTTTTTTAAACTGCTGAAAAATATAATTAAAACTTAAATTTGGGTATGAAATGATTTTTTTTCTCATTTGTATAAGTCATTTGATGTATGAACCGAAATCAGAGTCAATTGAAGCTTATATGAGCGTTATATTGGGTTAAGGAACCTTAAGTTAGTCTTGTTTGTCGCACTTATGTTATAACCGAAACCATTCTTGAAGAAAACAAACATTTATATAACATACAAGAACATAATATTTTCTTACTAGAGAAATAAGGTTTCCGCGGAAACTTAATCGAGTATAATGTATATTATTATGGTCTGATGATAATCTTTGATTTAAGACATTACATAAAACTGTAGCGATCTGGAAAACTCACTCAAATAGCATGGTTTTTTTGGTAGTAGTTTAACGTCAAACAACGCCAATTACAGAATTAGAAGACGTTCACGACTACTTTTGATTGACTTAGTAGACGCCTGTAAAGCTAATGAGTTGATATTTGCATAGTTTTATTTTGCATAATTTGAACATCAGCTCCCATTTCTTAAGTAATTTGTGCACTGTAATGAAAACCTAAAGATGACATTCAAAGCACAGTTCTTAAAGCAGACATGTTGAAATGAAACAAATATTTAAAGCATTATACATTTTATAAAACAATGTAGAATAAGTTTTACATTCTTCTTAAGAAAGCCCTTTAATGCTTATATTGGATTGAGTATAGTTTTTAGGTTGGGAGCAGTCCATAAATTATACAAAAATTTTTTCCGAAAATTTGACCCCCTTCCCCTTGTGTCACTAAGTGTCGGATTTTGCCTTACTTCCTAACCTCCTCCGTCACATGTCATGCTGTTTTTCAAAAGCATATTGTTATTAAAAATATGTGATGTCAAAATTACTCCCTCTCTTTTTGACGTAAACTTTCACAAATTTACGACCCCCCCCCCCTTCTTCCTCTCACCTCAAAACGTGACACCATTCGTGGACGGCCTCTTAAATTTTAACTAATAATAATTACATTCTATCCACTAATCATGTTCAGCTTGAATTAGCGCTACATCCTTTAAAATGTAAACATAATATTGTTTACCATACTCGTATTATGCATCAACTTGAAAAACTACATCTTTTTCAGTTTTGGCTGCTAAACTTTCCTTACAACAATCTTTGCTTTCTAGGTTAACTTTTTAACACTTAAAAATGAAAATCAAATTAACTATCTAATGAAATTATTAAACTCATGAACTAATAAATTGATGTCGTACTTGTGTTTCCTTTAAACAATTAATCGCAACAGCAACAGAAAACAGAACGGAACCTGATTTCAAATACGTTATTGAACTTTGACATGAGCTACCAATATTTTTCTTCTTTTTTTCTTTTCATTTTTTCTAATTGTCAAACTCTTTTTGAAATGCTCATTGCGATAAATCTGTGAAATAAATCTACATTTATATATTATTTTCGCCACGTCTCTTAGATTTTTTCAAAACTTCTATTTAAACACAACTTTTTCATTTAATACCAACTATGAGTGAAATAATAAGTTCATTTTGTCATCATAACAACTTAAAATCATATTACTACTCCTCAATAAACTATTGCGTCTTAAAATTTTCTTTCATCCTTCGCGATTTATTTCGATAAGTTTCATTATTTTCATATCATCCATACACTAATAATCTTTTGAATATTCCCCTCGTTATATAACTTTCCATTCATCTTTCAATTTTTATGAGAGAAAATTATTCTAATTTGCTTCAAAGCGGTAAAATGTTGCGCTCCTGAAGTCTTTAATAATTAAAATTTTACTCGTATATTTCTCTAGTTAATATAACTTTTAAAATTTTTAAACAGCTCACAGTAGAGAATTTTGCTTTACATTCTGTCGTCGTGTCAGCTGTTGCGATCTTTCCATTTATTTGCGTTTGTTATGCTTTTATTTATAAGCATTTGATAACTATTTTAGGTACACATTTTTAAACCTTAAAAATTATCATAAGCGTGCTACGTTAAAGCCAAAAGTTACAGCAAAAAATATTTTATCCAGCAATTTAGTTCAATTGAGTTGCGATTATTTTAGAAAAACGTAGTTAATGATATTTGTATAAGATAAATTTTATCGTTATACAAAGCAAAAACTTTTAATTAAGCTCAATAATTTTTAGACACAATTGGTAAAAATTGCTTATTAAATTTGAAATAGAAACGTTTTGTAGAAGATTATTTTATGTTTTAAATAATTATTGTAAATAGATGAGTTTAAACTGTTACTTCAGTTTACAATTTTAATTAAAAAAAAAAAAAAAAAAAAAACAAATTTGCATCAAAACGTTAGAATTACTCACATCTCAATGCTCTCATGTTAGAATTACTCAAATGATACATAGAACATTTTTTTGCTTCTAATTTGTAATATTTCTCTTTTTATTTATGCGGTTCTTGTTGCTTAGAATAAATAGATATTCTCAAAATGTATAAAAAGCTAACTTCATAGCAAAATGCAAAAATTCTGTTGCATCAAGTCATTTTCCAGTAATTATTTGCAAAAAAATGTATTTTGTTAAATATAAGGAATTTTCGTGCGAGAAATTTTAAGTTTTAAATATTATTTAGTTATCTGAAAATATTTCAAACATTTTATACATCACATTATACATTGTTATTGTCAGTAAATGTTTGTATATTTCAAATCTCTTTACGTAAACAATGTAATAAAGAAAAGATAACAATGATTTTGGCAAATAGTTTAGAGGAAGTTTAGTCGCAACACGTTTGACATAACATAAAAAAGCGGGATTCGTACTTTTTTTAAATGAAAATAAGTTAGCTCTCATGAAGCTAAAGCACACAGTCGCCTAACTACAACGGTACCTATTGCTTCTCTTACTATCTCTGCATCTTCCTATTCCTCCCATGCTCAGATGTTTTACTTTAACTATGAGGGAAAGATAAGAACTTTCCTGTTTTTCTCATATTCAAAGCTCATGTGCAAAGCTCATGCAAAATTCATCCATAAAGACTTTCTTCTTCTAAGGACAAAGCAAAGGTGAACTAATTTTACAGCATCTTCAAACTACACTGTAAGAAATCAATGTTATTTTTACAGTACAATACAGGTAATTTTATAGTAATAAACTGTAAAATTTCTGCTTTTACAGTACTAAACTGTAAAATTGCTAATATTACTGTAATCAACTATAAAACTGCTAATTTAACGGTGTATTACCGTGCGTTTTACAGTTTTAAACTGGAACCTTTGCTGCCAGTATTATACTGTTTTTTACAGTATAACACAGCTAAATTTTACGGCAATAAACTGTAAAATTTCTAACTTTACAGTAAGAAAGTGTAAAATTGCTAGTTTTACAGCTTATGTTATAGCTTATTACTGTGCATTTTACAGTTTTAATTAGGAACCTCGGCTGCCAGTGTTATACTGTAAAAACAACAGGTCATTTTTAGCAGTGTAGACCTTCCCTAATTGAACCCTTACCTTGCGGCTCATTTTGAAATAAAATAGCCATGTGAGGAACAGAAACAACAATACAACATCACACTGTAAACAATATGTGTAACCTTGTTACGTTAAAAGCGGTGGAAGTATTTTGCATCCAAATCTGCCTCTATTGCAATGGAGTAACTTAACTGATTAAACTGGTGTAACGTTATGAGCAATTCCTAATGTTACACTAGTTTTATCAGATAAGTTACTCCATTGCATTGGGGGAGGCAGCATTTTTGCCACCGCTTTTACGGAGTAATGTTACACAAATTTTACGCATCGGACATTTAAAATGATCCACCCTTTTGCATGACTGACATTTTAACGCATATGCTTGCAATCTTTTAGCGGAGTTCTGGACTACCGAGGTTAAGTGTATTATAATCTACTATTTAAAAAAAGTTCTTAAAAATAATGATTTGTACGTGTTACGGGAGTCAGCTTGCGCTCACACCCACACCACGTATAAATCATTATTTTTTTAACTGGCTACACAACTTTTTAAAAGTTGATACTTAATATGATACATGATAGTTAATTATATTTAAATGATGTCATAGCTAAAATGTAAAATTTTAGGTTTTAAGTGCACATCTTTGGGTAAAAATGTCTTTTATGCTAATAGATTGAGAAATATGCAATACTCATTGAGATGTCAAATGTAATGGGATAGCAATATAGCAGTTATATCGAGTACAAAAGTATGTATAGAAAATGCATTGGCTTTTAATTGTGTTCAAGTGTTTCATATGAAAAGATTTCTGACTTGAATACGGAC
Source organism: Uloborus plumipes (assembly GCA_038373865.1). Lineage (NCBI taxonomy): Eukaryota > Metazoa > Arthropoda > Arachnida > Araneae > Uloboridae > Uloborus > Uloborus plumipes. The sequence continues at coordinate 23,184 of JAXGGA010002374.1, read as the reverse complement.
TCACTCAAAAATTATTATTTGAACCCAAAAAGGCACTTGCAGCTATACGCACGGGATACTTCACATTTCTAAAATCGTTAGGAATTTACCCTGTATACAGATGAGAGGAGCGTAATATGGGATAACATTTACTTTGCTATAAATAACTTAACTGATTTTTAGGACTTTAAAATAACCCCAAATCACCATGAGCAACTGCTCTATCTATCTACAGTGAACAATTATGTGAAAAAATAATATATAGCACTTGCTTGCATGGATGAAACGCAATCAGTGATATCCCACGTGTCTTGCGAACAACTGTGATTTGAAGATTGAGAGAGTTGTGTCTGTGATTCTTCCTTTGTCCTTTTAATAAGACCAAGTGAGCAAATGTAAGTTGTTTTTATTTAGTAATAATCACTTATAGTCTACATAGTTTATTTTGGTTTAATACATTAATCAGTCTGTGTTTAAGCCAGGGTTCGCACTTACCCCTTCTTAAATGTAAGATGAGACATGTGCGTCCAATAGCGTTGTTGTAAGTGCGTACCCCTGTGATTTTCTTTAATTCTATTTGTATGGTAGATCGTTAGGTGACCTGAGTGAACAATTCGTTTTTTTTTTCTTCTTTTTTTTTTTTTGAATAAATACGGTTTTAAAATATTTTTCTTATTAGAATCAGCAGCAGTAAGAAAAAACACAAAATAAAGAGCAAAAAAAAAAAATAATTGATCATGATATGATACTTGTACTTTTTTTTTCTTGTACATTGAAATAGTTTTTCACAAGGTGTTCTTAATTTTCTTAAATATAATTTATTCATTACTCCACCTTCGTTTTTTGAATCAGTTGGTTCCTTATTTAGTGTTTCACTTAATTTCATTGCTTCATTTGTCATTCTGGTTTAAATTAAGTATAGCTTATGATCGCTATTTTCAACGAAAAATTTACTAACTGATATCTAAAAGCCAATATATTTCGAGGTAATGAATAAAATTGAAATCTTATGCCGCATTCAATGTAAATATAAATACTTGATGGAAATGACGTCGATTTATAATCGGCTTATAAAAGAGTTATAAGCAAAATTAAAGGTGAATTACGAGAGTCGATATTTTCCACGTAATGGTACACACTTGCCTCATCATAATGGTACGCACTTGCTCAGCATAATAGTACGCATATGCCTCATGATAGTGGTACGCACTTGCCCCATCATAATGGTGCGCACTTACCCCATCTTACTTTAAAGAAAGGGAAAGTGCGTACCGTCATATAAACAAATATTAGTTAGAGGTTTTGATCAAAGTACCCCATGTATGTTATTAGTAGCAATTACTCAAAAGAAACAACTTGCATTTCTTGACTCCAATTGCTTGGTATGACTACAAGAGAAACTGAAACAAAATCTTCTCAATCTTTACTTTGAAGTTTTTTTGAAGACATTTAAGTTGTCTCTGATTGTGTTTCATCTATTGAATCCAGGCCTGAATTCTACCTATTGAAATTATCATTAGACAGTTATCTAACATAGTCGATGTGTTGCAGAAGCCATTTCAGGACAGTGCTCATATAATTCCCGGTGGACGCACTTACCCCGTGGACGCACTTACCAGAACTCACCCTATGTCCTTGTGTCGAGAAAAAAAAATTCAATAAAAAATGACAAAAATAGGGAAGGTAATATGGAATAGTCGAATGACAAGGAATGGTTGGTTTAAGATAGTGGTACTATCTTTTTTCGACCTAAGGGCCGCACCTCATATTAAAATTCTTTTCACTCTGGCCAGAGCACATATAAAAATTTAAAATATTTTATTCGTCTATAGATAGCATGGTTAAATATGGAACAGGAGAGAAAATTACCAACCAATAATTGTTGTTATCATTACTTGATGCTTATTTTATTAGCTCCACGTTTTTCAGACATCAGTTTCTAAACATTTTTCTCCCAATTCGGGATATTGTCCCTTCTCGTGCTTTTCGATTTTGTGACAATAAACAAAACATCATTGACAGCATGTGATTTCTAGTTCACCCCTTAACTTGCTTTAATATAGCGTATAGATGGTGTTATAGAAGTATGTTCCAGATTTCCGATAAGTTTGACTTGGCTTCTTTGGAAGTAGTATTGTAAGGGAAGAAAATCATTTGTTGACTTAGACACATCCAAGACAAATACATCAAGATACCTGAAGAAACAGGATTACGTCTTTGATTGCAAGATGCGTGAATTCCAAAAATACCAAATACGCCATCCTGGAAAATGAATTTTTAAACTGATGCACACAACATTGTCAGCTAGAAAACGACCACAGTAAAACCAACTAATTTCTTTGATGTATATTATCATCAATATCTATTTTCAAGTTACATGTATACTAGTCGATTAAAATTTTGGGAAACATGCTTGGTGAAAGTCTTATTCGCAAAAATATGAAACAACATATAATGAAACATATGTTATTAATGAAACAAAAGTTCTTTTAGTTATTTTTTTAAATGGTTCTTATTTGTGCCTTAAACTACTTATCAATTATTTACGAATTTCATTAGTGTAACATATTTTTTGTATTTATTTAATATGTGGAACTCTTTGTCATTGTCTTCCGTCTTAGTACGTTACCTATCAAAGAGCCTACAACATTGTAGGAACAACAAATGTCATGTAAATATTGATAAAGCAACCAAAAACTAAAATAATCATTTCATAAAATGTTGCAAGGTATCGTGAGTTTTAATATTAAAGGTAGGGCATGTTAAAAATACCATTCCATAACACAGAACTAATTTTAAGCAATTCATCTTTTAAAAAGTTTATTTTAAGCATTTTTTTTATTAAAATCCGTAAATATATCTTTATCGTGAAACATAATAACAATTATAATTCAAATACGAATTACACCATTATGCATTAGAACTACGCATCCAAGCAAATGTTAGCGAAAATCCCATCATGTAATCTAACTTAACTAACTGCATCAACCTTTTCCTATTTTTCGAGAATAGCGCTTTCACTTTGAAATAAAAAAAGCAAGTAATAACATCAGCACCAAAACAATTATTTTCTTAACTTTATAACTAAATCATTTCTAAACCTTTCTTCAGCTGAAAACACTTATGTTTATCTCCGAAACCAACTTTAGACTCCATCATCTGTTGCCTTGCGGACGCATAAAAAATAAACTGCTTTTTCAAAGGCGCCCATTGTTCATTTAACCACCGAAAACTTAATTTTAGTTTTAAAATGCTGATGATAGTCATGGTCCTTGATGTATGAAAAACCAAGTGAAGAAGGAGAGATTCCGACGAACCTTTAGCCTTGTTAAAAGCTTCCCTGCGTTTATTTTGATTCATTAAAAATTAAGACATTCAAAATTGGCTTTTTCTCCGTTTTTCCTGGGATTTAAAAGTATGATAAATTTATTTTCGACGTTGCTTCTGCGCATTTTCTCCGGAGAACCTTAACACGATGAAATATTCAAAATAGCGTTTATGTCGCTCGAGTCACGTGATTCCGAACAAATCAAATGCTTGCACTCAAAGTCCGATACCGTGTTTTACGCAGATTGCGTATTAAAGTTCGTGGACATATTCATTTTTTCCCTAGAGCACTTTTTTTATTATCATTATTTTTCACTCTGTAGTGAAAAATTCGACAATTGTAACTGCAAAGCTGTTCCTTTATTATTTTTCGCCTTGTAGTAGCGCTAGGAGACCAACTACGTGTTTCTCAAACACACTAAAGAACTAGCAATATTTATGCTTCTCTAGCGCAAATTGATAGTAATTTAAGCGTACAATTCTCTGAAATATATTTCTTACACTTAAACTAATTTATTTAATTTTAAGCATCGCTTAGTTTTATTCTGAAAAACGCTACAATGGTATAATCGGACAATGTGAATATTCTCACTTTTGCGAAAAATATTCATTAACCGAGATTGGAAATATTTCACTTGAAGGTAATAGTCGGTTGATAATTCGTTAATATTTAATGATATTGTATTTTTAGGAAAAAAATTATTCATATAAGGAGAGGAAAAAGTAAAATATTCATATTTTCTTTCTTCATTGCAATTTAAAAGAGCTTTATTCCCTAAAAATATTATGAAAGAAACATTACTCTGCATTTAACCATAAGAACTTTGTTCCAACAAAAAACGTAATTATAAATAATATATTTCAGTGGAGGTGGTAGGCCTCTCATTTGCTCTTATATTCAAAAGATCTAAATTACTTCAAAATTGTTTTATGTAGACGATAGCAACTGTTACACTGTCTTTTTTTTCAATGTAGAAAGCCCATCTTGAAAAATTCTCTTTTTTATTACAAGGGAAGCTCTTACTTAATTCTTTTAAACAATGCATACGTTTTGAAAATCGAGATACGACGCTAAAAAATGCATTTAAAATCGTATGCGTAGTATTCATATAATAAAGAAGTGCGATGCATTTAATGAAATGTCAGCTGTATCTTATTAGGTATTAGTAGCTAGGTTGTATTTATGACCCTACACATTTCAAATTCTAATATTAAACATACATTCTAAAATATTTTTAAAGATTAGGCGTGTAAAATTTTCGAGAGGTAAAAATCAAACCAAACGGAATTTCATATGCAGAAAACTTAAAAGTTTTCGAGGGAATTTTTTAAAAGCCGGATATTTTCTGCAAAGATTCACATCAATGTATTAAACGCGCTTGGTCTGTAAAATTTAGAGTGAGTTAGGTATACTACTTTTAAGTTGAAGCGTAGGTATAATTTCCTTTTAAATATGAATTTGAAAAAGCATAACAATCTGCGATTCGGTTTTTCATATATAATCTAGAGGGTCAAATCTGCAAAATTGTAGCATAAAAATGTTTATATATACATGTGAAGTTTTATCTTTGGGACATTCTATGTTCATTACAGTATCATAATATACAGTACCTCCATTTTAAAATAAGTAACAAAAATTGTTCACAATTCTTTTAAACGATACATGAATCTTTGAAAGAGGCTTTTAAACCTTGAAACTTGTTAGCTAAATTCAGATTCTTGATAAACATATACATTTACTAAAACTGAATTTTCGTATTCGCATATTAGTATAGATATCTCTTAATCTTTATTCGGCCTTTATTCTAATCGAACTTTGTATGCGAGATATTTTGGCTAACCTTACTGTAATGTTTTTACAGAACTATCTCTTGAATTCTTAATGCGTAAATTATCTAATTTTCTACGTTTTGCGATACCTAATATGAAGGTAAAAACAAGAAATTTTCAAAAAAAGATAACTTAAATTTATTTATATTCTGAAAAAGTCATGTATTTCTTTCGTTTGCAAGCAGTCTAAATCTTTTAATACAAATAAGTTTAGAATTTCTTGAGACGTATCCAGATTTTTGATAAACATTACCTTATCTTTATTCCTTATGTATTATTGATGCCTTAATCTTTATTCGACCTTTATTTTCATTGAATTTCTCAAATGAGATATTTCTTTAACCGTCACGGAATGTTTTTACAGAACTATCTCTTAAATTTTTGATGCGTAAAATTAACTGATTTACTAAAGTTTAAATTATCTTATATTAAGGTAACGAGCATAAACATTTCTAAAAACAATTACGGACATGTGTTTATGTTCTGTAATGTCCATGTATGCTGTTTTCTTTCGTTGATCACCGCCTCAAGCTTTTAATACAAATACGCCTTGAATTTTGCTAGATAAATTTAGATTCTAGATAAAGATTTGCATTTACTGGAACTGAATGTTTGCAATCGCATACTAGTATAAATACCTCTTGATTAACCTTTATTCTTTCTTTATTTTCATCGAACTCTGTTTATGAGATATTCTGCATAACCGCCATGGTTCTGCATAACCAATGTTTTTAGAACTTACATGAAGTATCCCAAGTAGCACACTTTGTTTTTTAAAGGTTGTAAAATGGTTATTAACGTTGTAACAACCACTTAAAAACGTTTATAAAACGTTTAAAGGTTATTTGTGCTACCTGGGATATAAATACAGTGCAATAAATGTAGTAATGTAAAATACAACGTTAATGAAGTATAAATACGCAGGGATACTGCAGGCACGTGTTTCGGCGGTACAAAGAACGCCTTTTTCAATACTTTTGTCGGATGTCTGTGCATCCATAAGCTCATAATGTTTCTGCATTAAAAAATACGTTCCTTGGAACGCCGAAACACATGTTTGCAGTATCTCTGCGTACTTATGCTTCATTAAGAGCAAGAATCTGAGAGAGTGTCACGCCTGTGATTCATGAAGTCTCAGATTTTTTCCAAAAAATTACCAAATGTTTATTATCTTATTGAAAGAACAAATCCAGAATGCTTTGCTCGAAAGTTGAGTTATTTAATTTTTATGGATCCCTAAAAGTGAACGTGTGGCATCAAAAATTAAGTGGATTTTCAAGACATGGAAGTTGCTGTGAGCCAAAACTCTTACCAGGAACTGTTGAACTCCAATTTTCTTTTTGTATATGGAATATAGAAGGTTCAAACTTTACAAGATGAATGTTAAATTTGAGGTAAGTTGTTGCCGTAAGGTCAGTGAAGGCCCTCAAAACAAGGCATTTTTGACGTTTTTCTGCATTTTTGAGGTCCAAAAACAGCTTGTACATTTCAGTTGACACGGTAAAAGTAAAGTCGTTTTAAAGACCAGTATAAGCACTTTAAAATAATGTATAAACAACCGAGGAAAGTTCAACGTGCTTTTAGTTGCGTAAGGCCGAAATATGAAAAATGTCATATTTTACCGATATTCAAACGGTCATAACTTCTTCTGCCAACAAACATATTGAAATATTTTTGTTGCCAATGTCATACTCTATTCTTTGTCTTACCAGAACAGTTGAGTCCTTTGATGGGAAATGTTAAAAAAAATTTACAAAAAATGTATTTTTGCCTGTTCATTTTTTGTAATAAAATTTTAAGCATTTCTCCTCAAAGGACTCAACTGTTCTGTAAAAACAAAGAATAGAGTATGACATTGGCAACAAAAATATTTCAATATGTTGTTGGCAGAAGAAGTTATGACCGTTTGAATATCGGTAAAATATGACATTTTTCATATTTCGACCTTACGCAACTAAAAGCCTTTGAAGTTTCCTCGGTTATTTATACATTATTTTAAAGTGCTTACACTGGCCTTTCAAACGAAGCTACTTTCGCCGTGGCAACTGAAATGTACAAGCTGTTTTTGGACCTAAAAATGCTGAAAAACGTCAAAAATGCCTTGTTTAGAGGGCCTTCACTGACCTTACGGCAACAAGCTACCACAAATTTAACATTCATTTTGTAAAGTTTGAACCTTCTGTATTCCATATACAAAAGAAAATTGGAGTTCAACAGTTCCTGGTAAGAGTTTTGGCTCACGGCAACTTTCATGTCTTGAAAATCCACTTAATTTTTGATGCAGCACCTTCACCTTTAGGGATCCATAAAAACTAAACAACTCAACTTTAGAAAAAAATATTCTGGATTTGGTCTTTCAATAAGATAATAAACATTTGGTAAATTTTCGGAAAAAATCTGAGATGTCATGAATCCCCTCATAATGCTAGGCGTGACAGTTTTTTAGATTCTTGCTCTTAACGTTGTATTTTACTTTACATATGCCTAACATTTTTAATAGTTAAATTATTTGGCTTGCTGCATTTGGAATCTCTCATATGAAGTTAAAAAACAGAAGCATTTCCAAAAGAGATTGCGTTGAGATATGTAATGTATCCTACTAAATAACCATGTAAGTGGATTTATTGAGATTGCAGCCATCTTAAACTTTTTCATACAAGTTCACCATCAACCAGAAAGTTATTTAGGAGTCAAAGGCACATTTCTTATTATATGGCACATACTTCATATTACATGCAGTTGTTAACCAGTTTGACAGTGATATCTGTAAAGTTACGCTTTCTCCTAAATATTACTGAGATAATTTATTGTACCAGAGCTAAAACGACCATTGTAAAACCTTCCTGAAACTTTTGCTTGCGTTTGTGACTTTTTTAAACTTAATTTACACCTCATTCTGAAAACTAAAATGTCAACTTGAAATCTCTTTCATTAAGCAATATTCAGCAGAGAATAGTTCAGCTAAGATTAAATATCTTCTTTTTGCTAAAAATTAAGACTAAGGGCCTGGCTCCACACCAGCAGAAAACTGACCGAAACCGAAATTCCGGGTGAAAAAAAAAAAGAATCCGGATTTTCGGTTTCTGCCTTCGTTTTTAGTCGGTTTTCTGCTAATGTGGAGCCCGGATCTTAGGGTTGCTAAATTGATTTTCTCTGTATCCCATTGGCTGAAGGCTACTGACTTAAGGAAATTGTATTGCCTTTGAAACTCCTATTTAACAAACCATCAAAGTTGATTGTCCTGTTTCGATACTTCATCGACATATAATAATTAATAATTATTTAATTAGAGTAAGTTAAACTTTAAGACATGTTTACGGTAAAATATTTTCAACAAGGTGTAAGTGCATTGAAAGGGTGAATTTTTTATTCGTGTTTCTCAGAATACTGCATTTCTTAGGTCATCATCTTAATTGTACTTGATATAAGAAGCCTGCTATATTGGTAGCAATAAAATGAGCTTAGTGTTTATTTTTTTAACGATTTTGCCAGTTGGGCACTTGATGCGATGAAAAACTCCATATATTTTTGTTATCTCTCTATATAGGACTTTACTGTGGCTAAATATCCAATTTACAGCAGCATCAGCATTTATAGGATTTACGCACAGACCCATTTTGCTATTGTGTATGTCAATCTTAGAGCAGTTAAACTTTTAACTTTTCGAAGCATGGCACACACAACTTTAAGAAATGTCCAGAAAATGAAACAATTGCGCTGTTAAAAAGAATATATTTCAAGGTAAACAATGTCAAACAAAACAATAACTTGGTATTAATAGCTGACTTTTAGAAGGACTTTTAGAAGGTGACCTGGTAGAAGCTACATTTTGCACCACATGTTTTGAAATTGCCACACATCCCACTGTATATTGAACACAGAGGTTTATGTAGAGAAAATTACAACGTTAAGAAGGCACAAATAAGCAGGGATACTGCATAATATTATCCCTGCTTATTTGTGCCTTCTTAACGTTCACAGGTAGTACAAATAACCTTTAAACGTTTTATAAACGTTTTAAAGCGGTTGTTACAACGTTAATAACGATTTTACAACCTTTAAAAAACGAAGTGTGCTACTTGGGTTGTGATTTTCTCTACATCAATAGCACAAAGGTATTTGTAAACTTTACAGAGGTTTATGCACCGTCAATTGCTCTTGTGTTTCGGTCGCGTTGCAAACCACTTCTAAATCAATCAGAGATTATCTGCAATCAATTTTGTTCAATTATCTGCTTTATTATAACTGCTACGAAAGAATCTTTGTTGTTGACATATAAAAAAAGCGTAAAAATAAGTTTTAAAAACGAATATTATTCATTAAAATGACGTGCAATTTAAAATGTAATTAATCATACTGTACGTTAAAACAGTGGTGAACTTTCATTCCCTGCTTATTTTAACTGACATGCGTTCTATGCATTCGGGTTTTTTTTCTGTCGTTGCTTGTCGAATTGTATCGAGTACTATGACGGAATGCTTTAAACATCGTTCCCACCACAAAAATGTCTAACACAGCGGTACCTGGTAACTAGGAGGGATACTAATTTGGTAAATTTCTGAGGATAGAAACGTAAAATACGAAATACCTTAGGCATAACAGAAAACTAAAAAAACAATGATTTGGTAAATTTCTGAGGATAGAAATGTAAAGTACGAAATACCTTAGGCATAACATAAAACTAAAAAAACAATGACGTTTGTGGTCACATTACTTATAATTATTAAAACTTTGTGTATTTAACTTCGTCCACATTAAAAGGTCTTTTTTGCCATCTATAGTTGATTTCCTTAGTTTATTTCCTATTCCAAATATTGTGTCTTATCTCCTAAATGAATAGTTTTGATAAATTTGTCAGTAGAAAAACTGCTAAAAATGTAATAAAACCGGGCATACATAATTACAAATAGTTAATTTTTGCATGAGATTTGAACTTAACTTTTCAAATTAATTCCATGATGCACAATATACAGAAATAAATATTTCATATTACCTATAAACATTCTCTCTCTTTTTATCTCTCTTGACACATGATACATATTGCATAAGTTACATTTTACATGGGTTGATGACTGGAACTGATTTTGAAAAAATGTACGCCTTAACTTGTGCATATGTCTCAAAGCAATGAGATATCGATTACTGTTTCATCATTATATTTATTGAACAATCCAAGCTCAAAACACGGATAACACTTTCTCGCTTCAAAGGTAAGAAAGTAAAAGCATTTTCTACTAAGAGCTACACAGTAGAGCTATACATAATTTATGAAATTAATCGGGCCCTATTTTGAAAATTATAGAGTCATTACATTGGTAATTATTTCAAAATTGTAAAAACATTATCTGAACACGTAAATCTTACAATTTATTATCATGAATTATTAATGAAGGCGAAAAATAATTTCAAAACTAACGGAATATTGCTGTATGATATGCGACGTAGCTTATGATACAGCAATGCTGTATTCTGAATAAAATGTGGACAAATTAGGAAATAATAAAACCAAATGTATTCGATCAAAGTACAATGAAATTTAAATGCAAAATACAAAATGCAAGATTGACTGCATAATAAACTTTAAAAAAATGCAAACAACAATAACAAATCCAAAAAAGTGCAATTAACAAAGTGGTTGCAATTGTAATTAGAGACAAAATTCTCTTATAATGGTCTCAGAGAGGAAAATGTTTTGAAAAATATAGAGAAATGTAAAATATAAGCGTTGGGTAGTTTAAATGTTATGCGAGGCTTAATCAATCTTAAGAGTACGAAAAACTCTTTTGTAAATCAAATTGTAAAGATAAAATCGTGCTTTTGCGTCATTCGAAAATAGTAAATTGGTTTGCACACAGCTATTGACATCGGAATTCTTAACCACAATAAATCAATCTTGTTTTTTAATCCGCATTTTTTATTCTTTTGGGAGGAAAAACTTGAACGGGGGAGAACTGGCGGAACAAATTTGAAAATCAATATTAAAAACTAAAATGTATCCTATCAAAGTAAAGGAAGTTTGATGAAAAATTATATAAATGACAAAATAATGAAAAGATACATAAATGACTGCATAATTAACTTTTTTAAAAATAAAAGAAACGCATAATAATAATTATAAAATAGTCAAAAAGAGAAAGGAAAAAGTAACTAAAACAGTAATTAGAGACAATAACATCTGATAATGGTCTCACAAGAAAAAGAAATTATCATGACTTATATAAGAAAATATTAATTCTAGAAATATAAAATTTTAAACACTGGTGCTTTTAAGAGAAATACACATTGCTCAGTAAACCTTAAGAATTCGTAAGAAACTAATCAGTAAATCAATTGTTTATACAAAACCATCCTTTTATATCATTCAGAAATGGTCAAGTATTTTGACACAACTACTGAAAACGTAATGTTTGACGGCTATAAATCAATGTTATTCTTTAATCCTTATTTTTGATAACTTAGGTGACAAATATTGTACGAGAAACTATATACATATGCTTCAGATAATTTCTAAAAATTCAAGTTTTTAGTGTGAACACAGACACTCACAGATAAATAATATAGACAGCTGAAAATAGACCAGTTTAAGTGTTCTATATTGGGTTCCCATACTATGGGGGAGTATTTTCATTTCTGCCCTGATTTCATCAATCAACATTGAAGTATAAAAAGCACACGGAAAAACAAAGAAAATCCTTAAATCGTCAATCAGCAAAGACATGAACCATTCAAAGTTAAGCTTAAATGATCAAAAGATCAAATTCTTAGTCAATTGTGTGGTCAATTGGTGGTAAATTAGGTTTTACTCTTAGACTTTTAAAATAACTAAATATACGAAAATATAAACACCAAGAGGGAAAAATAGTATTGATTTAATTTGCTTACCTCAAAAGCCCAACTGCAATTATATTCTTTCATGTAATCTTTGAAAACGTTTTTCTAAAAGAGCAAAGAAACTAAACTAAATTATTTAAAAACCACTTGACTGATTATCTTTCTTGCTAAATATAAGATTATACATTGTTTCCCCATTTAATAAATTGTTTATTTTTCAAATGTTATTGTATCTTGCTAATAAAGTGATGAATAAAAATATTTTATTAGCTTATAATTTTGACAGTTAAGTTTCAAAGCTTTGAAAGCAGTTTAAAAGAACAAAATTCATTGCCCTTGAATTTAAAAAATCATTGCTCTGTCTTCGTCTTCTTTCGTATAAAAATTCATTTTTTAATTATTCATTACTTACACTAACGTCATTTGCACAAGCGCATAAGCATGATTTGCTTTATTATTAATCGTATTTTAATTTGAAGCATTACACTGAATACTTCCCAGTGATGTCCACTTAGCACGATTGATTTACTCAATGACGATCTACTTTATAATTCTGAATCTCATTACTTAAATCAATTTGTCTGAAAATCGCTTTATCATTCAAATTTTTGAAATATTTATTTCTTGATACGGATGACATGTTTTAGATAAATGCTGTTAAAAGTTAAAGATAATAAATTTTAATTGTTATATGCACCTTAAGGCATCTATAGGTTTTTCGAATACACGAAAATGCTTACTTTTATACTCTTTTTTACTACACTTTATTTACACTCTTTATATATATATAAATGAATTTCATTTATATATCTTTTCCAGTTTTAAATTCATTTTTTTCTTTTCCTTAGTAAAAATATGACATTTAATAATGCATTACCAAAAGACAAGTTCTCTCTCTCTCTCTCTCACACACAGAACGTCACTTTATATTTAAATAACGAGTTATTCAATTCATTTTCATAATTATTCTTATTCTTTGCCTTTGCTTAAATAACTAAAATATTACATTTCTATGTAATTTAACTAGGATATTGAATACAAGTTTACCAGAAAGATTTTCTTTCTGCCATTTTTAAAATTATCTCAAGTGTTTTTTATTTATTTATTTATTTATTTTATCGATTTATTTTTTATTTTTATTTATTTATGTTTTTTTTTACCTTTTTTTATTTATTTTTCTCATAAATAACTTTCTCAAGAAAAATTAAACATTTAAAAAAATATATATATGTATATATCTGTACCTCAGAACCAGACTAACGTAAGTCCATTTTCGTCATTTTTCGGTAAAACGATTGTCGAATACATTGTTTTTCCCCTCTACTGAAAAGGACGAAAATGGACTTACGTTAGTCTGGTTCTGAGGTACAGATATATGAATAAAACTAAACTAAGTACGCTGTGTATTTACTAAACAAATACATAAATATATTTTCGTAATCTTTAACATTTAGTATAAAATTACAGCCCAGTAACAAGAATGTAAACAAATATTAAAATCTAGCACAAGATATTTCTAATATATCTTTGCACTTCGCTGTAAGTATTTGAATTTGTAATAAGTTTTGTCTCATAAGTGGAAAAATTCAATAATAAAGTAAAGCGTGTTTAAACTTGTCACAAATAAAGAGACTTGTTCAAAAAATATTACAATTTCAAATAGGTTCATTTTCTCTTATGGTGTATTTATGATTTAACCATCATTGACGAACTTACATAGAATAAGTAGCTTGATGTGTAACTTGTTAATATTTTTTCAAGCAATACCGCACAGTGAATTAAATTTAATTTGGAAAAAGCAATATATGTTGGAGATGTGTTTTCCACATTATCTATTTTTCTCTCCTTAATAGCTGAACATCTAACGACAACTTCCAAAATATAGCTTAACGAAATCATTAAGCACTTTTAAACCATAAACAATAACTGCTTGGGTTAAAAGTTATCAAAGGGCAGATTGCGGATCTATAATTAATTTTTAAGTGGTCTACATTAAAAATGTATAACAACCTGATTAAAAATACATTGCCTACTAGGCAATGGAAAAGTTAATAACATATAAAAACGTTGAACAGCACAAATGTGCGGGAATACTGCACACACGTGTTTCTGCGTTACAAGGAACGCCTTTTTCAATGTAAAAATGTAAGCTGATGGGTGCAGACATCCAACAAAACGGCGTATTTGTGCTTTTCAACGGGTTTTTTTTGTATGCTTTTATTTTTATGCAAAGATTTTTAACTATTTCAATTGAAAATAGTTTTGTCAAACACTTCAGTTGGTCATAGTGTGAAACTGTTCTTTACAGACTTCGGTACACAAAGCTGTACATTTAAACTCGTTTAATAATCTTACTTCATGACTTCTACTTAATGATATGAATTACATTTTAACGCGTATGATCTCTTCTATAATGGCAATCACATAATGATATAAAACAAGACAATGATAATGAATTTAGGTATTTAATTCTTTGGTATTTCTTTAAAACATAGCTTAAAACTGGACTTTCACCCAGATACTACTGAATTCCAGTTAGTATGTTGAATAAACAGTCCCATTAATATTTGCCGATTAAAAACCCTTTAAAAACAGAGTTGTTGTCGGGCCCGTCATTTAGGGGGGGCAGGGGGGGTCAATTGCCCCCCCCCCCTGACTTTGGGAAATCAATGTATTTACATATAAGTGGGCGTGGTTTTTGATTTTTCCGGGGAAATTGCATTGTGCTTAGACTCTTTGCCCCCCCCCCTCCCTGGAAAAACTTGAAATGACGTCCCTTGTTGTTGTCTTTTTTTACGGGCATGATCGACCCTAATAGACTTGACATGTTTTAAGTAATGAGATAACTGTAATTAAAATAATCAACGTGAAAAAACGCAGATTCCCGCAATCGAAGATATAATTAGTAATTTAATTGATAATATTATAATCATTAAATAAATTGGACTTGATTCGATGAAAAAACAATATCGCTTTGATAAAAGTGATGCTTAAGTATTTTTCACAGGGAAAAGAATTAGAAACATCTTGGAATTTTGATTTGAATTAAAAGGAAAAAAACAATAACGATAAAAAGCTGGTGTGCTTAGTTATTAATAAAAGCCAATTGTTAACAGTTTTATAAATTTTTACTCACGATAATGACATGAACGAAAGATGTTCTTTATAACTCAGCGGAAACTTTTATGACTAAGTGTTGCAATGAAAGTTTCCAGTAAAAAATTTAAGTAGTAATTTCGGGTTTACATAAAAATAAGTTGTCCCACACAAAAAAGAGCGTTATTAAAAAGCATAAATTGGGTTTTTTGAAATAGATATTTTCTTTGCACAAATGACAGAAATGAGGATGGTGAAATTATGAGGAGGTTGAGAAAAGATGCCTGTTTCGGGCACAAGTTCAGGATATTTTAACTTTCCATCCTTACTTGGAGTTAATTATTCTAATTTGTTGTATCACAAAATGATCATAATTGTGCATGAGAAAAAATAAGGAAAATGTAGTCGTTGATCATAAAATGAAAAAAAAATCCATTTTCACAATATTATTATACATAATAAATCAAAGATTGTATTATTATTATTATAAGAACAGCTGAGAAAACTCATTTTAAGCATTCAAAGTGCTTAAGCTTTTTATAAACATATTCACACAGGTTAAAGTACATTCACACATTACATGTTCTTACCATTGAATTTTCTGCAAAAAGTTTCACTATAGCGGAAAATCATAATTTAATCCATTACGTGAACATGGATTCGGTTAAAATCTGTATCTAACTAAATGTATCACTTTATGAATAGTAAATGATTAAACTGTCATTATGAGATCCATCTCAATAAATAATAAAGTACTCGCAAAGTTTCTTGTAGCTTTTGTGTATTGGATTAATATTTTATTTAAGTAGCTAACCCTTTCATAGTCTTCAAATTGAAAATGAGATAACGTATGCAAATCCAACACGCAATGGTTATGTCATAGCACTCTTTAGTGCTTTATGATACATCAATCATAAGATTGCAAATGGAATTGATCTTCGATTCAATAGTCAGAAAATTTTTCTGAAAATAGTTTGCTTTAATTTTTTAATGCTTTTTTTTTTTTTTGCTGTTTAAAAAGATTAATCTCTTTGCAGTCAGGAGCTAAGCTTTATTGTTGTACATTGGTTGGAAATGATTAGGACATTAGTGACGTAAGCTTTAAATATGCATAGTCTATGATGGGGAAACTATTTTATCAAATAGTTTCAGTATAAAGCATTTTAAATGTAGTAATGAATAATTTAAAACTTGTCTTTTATACACTGAAGTGACAAAAGTCATGGGATACCTCTTAATATCGTGTCGGCCCTCCTTTTGCCCGGCGAAGTGCAACAACTCGACGTGGCATGGACTCAACAAGTCGTTGGAAGTCTTCTGCAGGAATATTGAGCCATGCTGTCTCGATAGACGTCCATAATTGTGAAAGCGTTGATGGGGCAGGATTTTGGGCACGAACAGACCTCTCGATGGTGTCCCATAAATGCTCAATGGGATTCATGTCGGGCGATCTAGGTGGCCAAATCATTCGTTGGAATTGTCCAGAATTTTCTTCAAACCAATTGCGAACAGTTGTGGCCCGGTGACATGGCGCATTGTCATCCATAAAAATCCCATCGTTGTTTGGGTACATGAAGTCCATGAATGGCTGCAAGTGATCTCCAAGTAGCTGCACATAAGCATTTCCAGTCAATGTTCGGTCCAGTCGCACTAGAGGACCAAGTCCATGCCATGAAAAAACAGCCCACACCATTACGGAGCCACCACCAGCTTGA
Source organism: Uloborus plumipes (assembly GCA_038373865.1). Classification (NCBI taxonomy): domain Eukaryota; kingdom Metazoa; phylum Arthropoda; class Arachnida; order Araneae; family Uloboridae; genus Uloborus; species Uloborus plumipes. The sequence goes on along the minus strand of JAXGGA010002374.1, from coordinate 6,406 downwards.
ACAGTGCCTTGCTGACAGTTTGGGTCCATGGCTTCGTGGGGTCTGCGCCACACTCGAACCCTACCATCGGCTCTTACCAGCTGAAATCGTGACTCATCGGACCAGGCCACGGTTTTCCATTCATCTAGGGACCAACCGATATGCTCACGTGCCCACGAGAGTCGCTGCAAGCGATGTCGTTCTGTCAGTAAAGGCACTCGAGTCGGTCTTCTGCTGGAATAGCCCAAGAAATCCAAATTTCTCCGCACAGTTCTAGCAGACACGTCCATTGTACGTCCCACATTGATTTCTACGGTGATTTGACGCAGTGTTGCTTGTCTGTTAGAATTTACGACTCTTTGCAGACGTCGCCGGTCTCGATCTTTAAGTGCAGGCGGTCGACCACTGCGCTGTCCATGGTGGGATGTTATGCCTGAAATTTCATACTCTCGGCACACTCTTGACACAGTGGATCTGGGAATGTTGAATTCTCTAACGATTTCCGAAATGGCATGACCCATGCGTCTAGCTCCAACTAACATTCCGCGTTCAAAGTCTGTTAATTTCACGTCGTGCGGTCATCATCACGTTAAAACCTCTTCACATGAATAACTTGAACAGAAATGAAAGCTCTGTAAAAGCACTGCGCATTTATACCTGTTCTATGCGATGCTACTGCCATCTGAAAATTTGCATATTGCTATCCCATGACTTTTGTCACTTCAGTGTATACAAATTCATATACATGAGCTTTTAAAAATAAAAACCTCGTGAATGTCTGAATAAAATAGTGAAATATTGGATGCATATAGTCACGAAAATAAAAAAGAAATTTATTTATTTGCATTGGTTAAAATAATACGAATGTCAAAAATCTAAAATGTTTAAATATGTATAATCTATAGCAAACATTTTTTGACGAATATATGTTCAAAAAACTATATATTCAAATGGTTTAAATTTACCTTGTTTGAACGAACTGTTACAAAAATGTTACACAGAAAATTCCTCATAAATAAGCAATTATAATTGTTAAAACATGGCATGTTTTGTGGCTACGAGAAAGAAATGCGACTCTTTTTAAATCAGTTTGCATTGATTGTAAATTTTAAGAACATTAGTGGTAAAAGATTATGGTATGTACATTCAATAGCCAAAATACATCGACTACCATTTGAACGCAAAAAGTTTGAAATGCGATTATGAAATATTTCTATTGGTCATTGGTCTGTAAACGGATTTATGCTGCTTAAGTTGTAAAAAATAAAGAATGTCTTGGATAGGAATATGTAATACTATGTTAGCAGTTTTATGCTACTAAAAATGTTTGCAAATAATACCAATTTTGCAAAATTACTTCAATAATATAATTATATAAGGATAATCAATATATTGTTTTTGGTGTAGGAAAAAATTGCTATTCAGCAAAAGAATGATGTAAACACAGCCTTCAAATCCACATATAAACTAATATTTACGTTATTCGTTATGCGTCATGGGTTTATACAACTTTTCAAGACTAAGTCAAACTATTATATAACTGCAGACAAAATACTGCATAAAACGTTTTGACATGTAGTTTTTTTTATTTTTTTATTTGGAAAGTAAATGTAATTTTAAATACTGCATAAAACGTTTTGACATGTAGTTTTTTTTTCTTTGGAAAGTAAATGTAATTTTATCTGGATAATGGGAAAATCTTAATATTTAAGATAATTTTTTCTTTAAAATATTATTGCACAATAAACGTGCATTTTTGAACCAATCAATGCTTTTTTTAGTATATTTAGATCACCTATCAGATAAAATTTCAAACAAATTTAAAATGAAATAAATTAGTATTTTTACCTTAAATCATGCTCAGATAATTACAGAGGATGAGAAAAAATAATGAGGTAAAATAGTTGCTGTCAGAACTCTAAAATATACTCTACACTAAAATATTTTTACAAAATTAATTTAATTAGTCACAAAATTCAGTTGTTTAGTTTTCAACAATAATTGCATCTTTAATTATGACGTAAATACAATTATCCTATATGAATTTTCCAATTTACTGGAACCAAAAAGGAATTATTTTCGTTAAACGAATTTACAAATATACACTGAAAATAATTAAGAAAAAACTTCACTTGGAGTGGAGATATTACAGTATCGTAAGCATCCAATTCCCCCCGCATTACTCGGCGAATTTCCCGATGCCTCTCGCCCGTGCAGTGCGTAGGGGAACCGCCGTTGGGCTTGGGGGGAAAATATCGCTCGCAAAACATACTTTTCTGCGGAATACCAGCCGCACGGTTTAGGCAAGGTTTGACCGGGTGAGCTCTCGTCGAGTGGTCGGGGAGGAAAATACTACATAGCTCGCCCTTTTCTTTTTTTCCCAATTCCGCGCTATAACCTAAGACGTGAATATTTAATTTGGAAATTGAGATGGAAAACAGTAGCAGTTATGTTTTGCAAAAGTAACACAATATTTCGTTCTTTTTTTTTTAAATCTGTTTATTGTTTTTTATTTCTTAACTAAGACGTAAAGTTTACAATCGTTAGAGATCGTGAAAGTTGCGAATTACAAGAATTTTCACTACGAAAATTACACGTAATGTTACAAATTCTGTTAGGAGCTCTCCACTTTCATAACAAAATAGCCATTTCCAGTTTTTTTATGATTGATCCATTAAATGCAATGAGTTCTCGCTGAAATTAAAGTTCACGAGGCGAAAATACGTTTTACAAAATATGGAAAATAATTGATTATAACAAAAATTGCATTTTCGCAATCATAGATAGTTTTTAAAAACTTGAAATGTTATTAATACTCATGTAATGCCCTTTTCTATGTTTTTCAGCTCGTTTTCTAGTCTTCACAGATCATTGTGTATTTATTATACTTTAGAAAGGTTTGATAATGCGATCTAATATAGGCGATCCTTGGCGACGAGTTCTGTCAGGACAAGAATCTTTGAAATGTCATGCTACACTGAATGTTTCTAAAATTTGGAGAAAAATTTTAATCTAGCACAAAAAAAATCTTTCGTCGCTTAAAATTTTACAATATTTTTGGGCCTTGTCTAATTCTATGATAGCTATTTACCTCTACACTAACTTTACTCCTCAATACATCCAAAGCAAATAAGACAAACGTTTTCATGCTCAAGCGTTTCAAGAAACCTCTTTGTTTCAAGCTTGTGTTGTCTTCACGTTAGGTTTATTCGAATGAATAAATTCATTATAATTTTCAAAACAACTCAACGTTAAAACATGTGATAAATTTGAATGTAATATTAGTAAAGATATTATATATATATATATATATATATATATATATATATATATATATATATATATATATATATATATATATTTCGAAATTGTTGAACCTTGCAGAAATATTTCAAGTATTTATTGATACGAGCTATCCTGAAAAAATAATTTTATAACAATAACGATCGTTTAAAATGCTTTATCAATAAAATCTTTCAAATCATAGAAACAAAAACTACTGCAAGTTTCACTCCTTTCCCTAAGCCGAAAAAGTTTTTAAAAATTAGCATTTAAAATTCCTTCATATTTTTCCTTTTACCAATTTTCTAAATTTTAATTACTGTAATATTTTTACTTTTCTAAATAAAACCATTGTATTCTTTCTTGGTCTGAACAATTTTATTAAGGGAAAGTGCTTCTTTTATGAACCACATTTCATATAAAAATTTCACATAAGATTCATGTCAGCTTGAATTCACTAGTTTTAATTAAAATTACGAGTAATTTATAGAAAAAAAATAGAGCAGTAAAATTATGATATCCTTCTAAAATTCCTAAGGGTTGAAAGTACCTCTAGAAGAGAAACAGAAATCTTTTGAACTCCGTTTGATTGAGACCATAATTTTAGATGTGTCTAGGAAAAAGAAAAGTCTTTTTGGGTCCTTAATATGACATAATTTTATGGAATTGAATCAAAACTTCATTTTAAATTTTTGTAATGTAACAGCAAGAAGTAAGGTTACATAATCACAAGGTTCAATAAATGATGTTTTGCTATTATAGCAACACTAGTTTTTATTTTACTGAAGCGAAACAATGTCGCTTATTTTTTCCCATTGAAAACTGTTTTGAAATTTAAAAGAAAAGAAATACGAACTAAATTAATTTTCTATGTATAGACGATATAAGAAAATGTTAATAAGCATTTAGATTAAACTAATAGTTTACGAACTTTTTATTATTATTGTTAGCGTATCTGTAGGAAGTAGTGATTGACCTTAAAAATAGCTGTCGGGAACTTTTCAGAATACTAACGCAAATTATTAACGCTTTATTTATATGATTTAGATATTCAATTGAAATCTTTATCTCTTGATTACTCTCCAACTTATTACAATAAACAGTTATTTATTTCAGTCATGTATTGCATCTTTTTTCTTTTTAAAGATAACTAAGGAAGACTTTAAGAAGAGAACTCTAGTTCAGGTAACCATTAGGATGGGATAAATTTTGTACAAAGAGTCAATAAATGTCAAATTATTGTTATTTTATAGAAATTACGTGTTTATCGCAAAAATCTGGATAAAAATTAAGTTCTTGGTTTGCTAATTGAGTTCACTTTACGAGAAAAATAAATATTACACTGACGTTTTAGATCATAAGTTAATGAAATTTCCGGTAAATAAAAAATATGTAACTTTTTTAGAAAAAAATACCAACATCCTGTTTGTAGCTTATCACTTTAATTTATTCTTTATTTTTTAACTTTAGGTAACAATTTTTCAGCATATTTAATAAGCTCATTGCTATACTCACAATTTTGAAAGTTTGTTACCTGCTGTTTTGAAGTATTAGATGCAGATAAGATATTGTAATGTAATCACGTTGTTTCTTTTAAAGTTTTAAATTTTCAATTTCTAATTTTAAACTATTCCTTTCTTATAGAACCTAATTTGAAATCACAAATGAAACATATATAATTTCAAAAGGGACTGCACTTTTATTAAAAAATATTATGACTCAATAAAAAATTTGTGCCTAGCTATAGAAGTAATCGTTGGTTTAATTTCAGTAATATTTTGGGGGAGGGGTGATGCAAAACTTTTAAAAGCGATTATGATACGAAATCTTTCTGCGTCATTACTTTCAATGCTGTTTTTCCTTTCAAAAAGCTTTGGTTTCCTTTCAACAAAAGTGCATAGTGTTAATGTGGAAATGTTGCGTTTGACTGAAACGAAATTATACTTGATAATTCAAACCCCTGGTCATAAAATTGACTATTCAATTACTAGCAAAATTACAGTAATTTCGAAATTTATTTATAAATAGTTTATTTAATAAGAGTAAAATAATAAGAATTATTTTTAAAAACATAAAATACGAATGAGCTATAATAAGAAATAAAAATATTTCTAGTAATAGAATCGCAAGTTTAACTTTAATGCAACTATTAAAAAAATCAAAAATTAATAAAAGAAATTCAATGAATGAAAATATCTGTAACGAAAAAAGGTTAAACGTTTAAGCTCATTTATTTCAATAGACATCAATGTGGCTTATTTTTATTAACCATGCTTTGCTACCTTAAAAACTATAAACACGGTATTCCTGCATTAATAAATACCTGCTTAAAATAAAATTGTCGCGTTACGCACGACCTTGAAGATAAAAAAAAATAACAATCTCTTTACATTAACAGTAGCAAAATATGAATAATTCCCACCATATTAATTGCACATTTACTCTGAAATCATAATTTACGTGCTTCACACAAGTCCATCAAATATAAATGGACAAACTCCAGTGCTTCCCTCAACAGCTGTTATTCCTTTTTCTAAAAGTAGTCATCAGGCTTCGTAAATATTTAACGCTTCTTTCAATTTTTAACACTACTTCAGGATATCTCCTCTTCAAAGACGAAAATTTATCTTTTTGATAAAGTTCTTTAACCGCGCTTTTTGTTTCATTAAATCCGGAAGTTTATTTTTACGTTATAAAACTATTCCTGGAGTTTGAATTGAGAAATGTAATATGCATTTTTAAATATCTTCTCGCCTTTTTTAATTTTTAATGCAAAAAACATTTCGGATTTTCTGCTGTTATATATTTTTTTAATTGAAATACATTCTTGTGTGCGATTATTAAATTAATAGATGGTGCATTCACTGAAAAAATGAATAATTTCTGGATTGTCACAATTAATTAATTCTGTCATAATGAATTTTTAAAAATTAAAAAGTTTATTTTGTATTAAAAAAAGTTATCTTTTTTGCAGATAATGACCTTTTATATTAAGAATTCTTAGGTTTTTCCCATTGGAATCGCGTCGGTAGGATCAGTAATTTAATGAAATCACGCGGCTTGTTAGAAACGGTTGTCAAATTATGGGGAATGAGTAGTAAAAAATCTGTCACAACAAACTAAAGTCAAATAATAAATTCGCTTG